>JAUTDX010006019.1:0-31925 GCA_030844895.1 Ambrosia x helenae
TGAGTGAAGGTAATCATTCGCGTTTCTTGTGTAACATAGGCCGGTGTTACAGTTAATAGTAAAGGACCAAACATCGCTTGTTTTGACAAGGGGCATAGTTGGGGTTAAACATACATCGCTCTTAGCGATAACCCCAAAGGGAGAGTTGTGTAGTGGACACAATTAACAAATCGTTGTTTACCTACCTAATCAGGCCAGTGGACAGTGCTAAGCCAGTTCATTGTGTTTTGATGAATCGGGATCTCATCCTAATTAATTTTGCTTTTGGGTTCATAAAAATAATTAGGATACTTAAAACATGATAATACTAATAAATTTAGATTTTGAACTTTGTAGATGTCAACTGAAAACAATTCCGCCTCCCACTTCTCTCTCAAGTCCATCTTAGAGAAGGACAAACTTAACCACTCCAAACTTCATGGACTGGCACCGTAACTTGAAAATTGTTCTCAATGCGGAGAACAACGTTGTATGTTCTAGAAACGCCAGTTAGCACTCGTGTGCTAAAAAATGAAGGCATATCTTGATCAACTTGGCTCGTCTGGAATACCCCTTGAGCGATGAGTTAGTGGGGGATATTATCCTAAACTCATTGCCCAAGTCATATGACCAGTTCTTATGAACTACAATATGAACGGGATGGAAAAGACACTTACAGAACTGCATCAGATGCTCAAAATGCTGAGGTGAACATTACCTAGCAAGACTGCACCAGTGCTAGTGATCAAGGAGGGACAAGTTAAGAAACCTAACACCAAGAAAATGGGCAATCAGGGCAAAGGGAAGGGCAAAGGCAAATCTGTTGCCAATAAAAAACCTCGGAAAGACGCCAAGTGTTTTCATTGTGATGAAACTGGGCGCTCTGGAAGAGGAACTGTGCTAAGTATTTAGCTGAGCTGAAGCAAGCTAAGGCTTCAGGAGGAGAGTCCTCAAGTATATATGTTATTGAAATCTTTGCTTTCCTAGCAAAAACATGGGTGTTTGACACAGGATGTGGTTTCCACATTGTAATGTTTTGCAAGGACTAAGAAAGATTAGAAAGCTGAAACAAGGCGCATTGGAGGTCCACTGTTGGCAAAGGACAAAGAGTTGTTGTGAAGGCTATAGAGAAGGTGTTCTCTTACTTCCTTCTGGTTTAGAACTTGTTTTGAACAATGTTTATTACCATACTATTACTAGTGTGACTAGAAATATTGTTTCAGTTTCGGCTTTGCGAGGACAGGTTTTAATTATTGTTTCAATGGGGAATTTATTTCTGCTTATTTTAACGATGTATTTTACATTGATGCAAAACCTAACAATGGGATCTATGAGATAGAAATCCAAAATAATAACCTATTATGCATATCTCCCATTAAACGTAATAAGTTGGACTTTAATGAAATTTTATGTGGCATTGTAGACTTGGTCACATAAGTGAGATCGTGTTAAACAACTCAAACCACAGAGGAATCCTGGATTCCAAAGGTTCAGAGTCGTCTGGAAAATGCGAATTCATGCTTAAGTGGAAAGTTAACAAAAGCACATTTTTCAAATGTTGGAGAAAGAGCTAATGATTTGTTAGGACTTGTACATACAGATGTATGTGGTCCATTCAGAAACAATGTCAAGACATGGAGAAAGATACTTTGTTACATTCATGATGATTTCAGTAGATATGGTTATGTTTATCTTATGAAGCATAAACATGAAACTCTTGAAAAGTTCAAGGAATACCAAAACGAAGTAGAAAATCAGCTAAATAGAACTATTTATAAATGCTTCGATCAGATCGAGGCGGTGAATATCTTAGTCAGGAATTCATCGACCATCTAAAGGACTGTGGAATAGTTTCACAAACTAACTCCACCTGGAACACCGCAACATAATGGTGTGTCTGAGCGGGAGAAATTGAACTCTATTAGATATGATTCGATCAATGATGTGTCGAAACAAACCTTCCAAAATCCTTTGGGAGTTATGCTTTGGAGACCGCCGCAAGACTTGTGAATATAGCTCCAACGAAAAAGGTTACTAAAACGCCTTATGAGATATGGCATGGAAAGAAACCTCATGTATCCTACCCTTAAATTCTGGGGATGTAATGCTATGTCACTCTAGAATCTTCGGATAAACTAGATCCCAGAGGCGAAAAAGTGGTTTTCGTTGGATACGGTAAGAAGATCGGTTACCTGTTCTACCACCCCACTGAAAATAAGATTTTCACCAAACGCAGAGGCACTTTCTTAGAGGAAGAGTTCTGGGCGAGGGATTGGAGATAAACCATGTGGATCTTGAAGAAATTCGAGAATCACAAGTGACTGACCAGCTGTTCAGACAGGAACCAGATGTAACTGATCCAGTTGTTGAAGTTGAGCCTGAGAGGACTCAAGAAACAACAGAAACACCAAGTGTTCGGAAAAGTATTAGGGATCGTCGTGCACCAGTAAGGTATGACGATATCTTCATGATTGATGAAGTTGAGCCTACTACTTACAAAGCTGCAATCTTGATTCAGAATCTAAGAAATGGAAAGAAGCCATGAATGTAGAGATGCAATCCATGTATGATAACCAAGTCTGGATTTGGTTGATCTTCCTACCGAATGTCGGACTGTGGGAAAACAAAGGATCTTAAGAAGAAGACTGACATGGATGGGAATGTGCAAACCTACAAAGCAAGGCTTGTAGCGAAAGGTTTTACTCAGACTCAAGGAATTGACTATGAGGAAACTTTCTCGCCGGTAGCCTGCTTAAGCCTATTAGAATTCTACTTGCCATTGCTGCGTATTATGACTATGAGATATGGCAGATGGATGTCAAAACGCGTTCCCTTAATGGACACTTACTGGAAGATGTCTATATGGTTCAACCTGAAGGTTTTGTCGATCCAAGAATCCTAATAAGGTGTGCAGCTGAATAAATCCATCTATGGATTAAAGCAAGCATCTCGTAGCTGGAATCTCCGTTTTGATCAGAAAATCAAAGAGTTTGGTTTTATCAAGAACGAAGATGAACCGTGTGTTTACAAGAAATCTAGTGGGGCTATATCAATTTTCTCATACTGTATGTAGATGCATACTAATCATTGGAAACAATATCCCTATGCTTAAAGATGTTAAGACCTGGTTGGGTAAATGTTTCGCAATGAAAGATCTTCTGGTGAAGCCGCTTATATTCTGGGAATAAAGATTTATAGAGATAGATCAAAGCGGTTATTGGGTTTGAGTCAAAGTACATATATTGATAAGGTCTTACGACGCTTCTCATGCAAGACTCAAAAAGGGGGCTCTTGCCCATGGCACATGGAACCATTATTAATAACAAGCAGTGTGCAAACACTGAAGAGGAAAGGAAGAAAATGGAAAGAGTTCCATATGCTTCTGCTATTGGTTCCACATGTATGCCATGTTGTGTACTAGACCCGATGTCTCGTATGCTCTTAGCATGACGAGTAGATATCAACAGAACCCAGGAGAGAGTCACTGGGCTGCAGTGAAGAATGTAAATTTCGCGTTAAATAAATATACGTTTCGGATAAAAACGACAAGTTTTATTGTTTATTTTGTGACATTTTAAACCCTAATACCATTATTCATTATATATATGTATATATATATACAAGTATAATAATAATAATAATAATAATAATAATAATAATAATAATAATAATGTTGACACAAATAAAACTAGTTTGTTAAACTCTCCCCTAACCCAACAAACCTTTAGCCCAAAACCCCTTTTTCTTTTACTTTTTCTGAAGCCCAAACTGATACCCGGCCCACCAAGAACCGGCCCAAACCCCATCTCCTTCCTTCACTATTTTAAAAAAAAGAATGTCCCAGCCGGGTTTCGAACCGGGGACCTCTCATACACACACACACGCGTCACACCAGCTGTTCCACATATGCTTCCTGTATCTAAACCAAACCGTAAAATATATAACCTCAGATAACTGTTGTTCCCTTTTCTTCCCTGTTCGACGTACAGCAGCAGCATAGGTAATTTTTTTTAAAAAAATCGTAAATGACTATATTAAGCCATGTTTAATTATTTTTGACCATTGATACATGTTTACCGGCCTATAATGAATCAGCAACACGATTTTTATTCAATCAATTGATACCAAATTTGCCATTTACGCGTGAAACATTTCAATGGGTGGTCAATGGTTTCCAATTCGATCACCCAGGACTTAATACTATAAATTGAGTTGTTCGAGGGATTCCTAACTCGCCATTTCATCTCTCTCAATCTCCAATTCTTCACAATAAACACTATGATCTTGATATTACGATTTCGTTTTGACTTTTTGGGTGATCCGACCAATCGAGCTCGTAACAACATTGTAAGTACAATTTTTTTGGTGGATTTTGATCATCAGCATCCACACATGAAAAGCCCTAAGATTAATCAGGTTATTGATGTGTGGATTGTTTGATTGTGAATCCTGGGCTCGCATTGAAAATATTGGGGGAAGAACATGAATATCAGTTTTGTTATTTATTTTTCTTAAAACAAGATCAACACAACCACTGGTTAGACCAAGTGGTTGTGTCTGGTGCCCAACATACGAGCCACGCGGGTTCGAGTCGGCTGTGGCGATTCTCTTTCTTTTTGTGTTTTTTTTTAAAAACAAACAAAAGTTTATATATATTTATATATTATTATATATTATAAAATCATTTTAAAAATACTAAAACACTTTTAAAAATTCTACAAAAATTATCTTAAATTAATCTGATGTAAAAGTTCAACTTACAATTTTTAGTTTTCAAATAATTTATTTATTTAATATATATAATAAATAAATGAAGTTTATTCTATTTTATTATAAAAATCTATAAATATATCCAAACGATCTTAGTAATTTCCACAAAAAATTATCCTGAGTTTTTATAACATTAAGCTTTTCAGAAATGATTTTTATTTCTGAAAAATCATTTATTTAATATTTTTAATCAATCTTTGTTAGTTTTTAATTTATTAAATCATAATAAATCCAATTTTTAATATTTTTGCACCAAAATTTTATTCAAATTATTTCTGAATATTTAGAACAGAAATATAATTTTTAAACTGATAATTCTTTAATTCTAGTAATTTTTAATTATTAAAGTGAAAGTTTGACAATTTGTAATAAATAGATTTAATAATCTATCTTATAAGAAAATAATTTTATAATAATATTTTTACACTTTAAATACATCATTGTGACCATCTTAACTTTAAATGTCCATTAAAAAGATTTTGGTTATTTATTTATTAATATTCCCTCAATTATCAAACATTTTTGATATTAATCAAACAAGTATTTATCCCCCAATTCGTAGCCCTAGAACTTATACATTTGTAGACTTGATAGACTTAGACATATTTATTACCTTATTATAGGGTGATACTTGATACATTTGGGCGACACCATATTTCAATTTTTCATCATCTATATAACATTTTGCTAAGGTGAGTTTTACATAGCCCCATTTTTATTTATCTCATTTTTGGGGTGAAAACATGTTACACATCATTTATGCAATTCAGTCATCAATGTGTCTATGTGTTTTTCTATGTTGCATTATGTCTTGAACATGACTAGGGTAAACACAATTCTAGCATAAACATTCATCAGCCAAACGGTATACATTGATAGATCTATTGGACTGACAATCCCACCGGATACGTGCCTCCTACAAAGGTAGCGTGGGTGTTTTGTTACTGCATTATCAACGAGTGAACATGAGCGTATGGGATGTACCACAATACAACAGTCACAATGGTTGATTATGCACTTGATTTACTTCTAGTATGTTTTCGCATATGGACTAGATTGCCATGACACATGAATTGCACAACAATTTTATTCGATTATCAAAAACCTATGTAATTCTCACCAACTTTTGTTGACCAAAATATTTTCAACTTAACATGTTTCAGGTTCTACTTGCTTGAAGATTTGAATTAATGCTTGAAGATGTGTGCATTTTTTATTCAATTTGATGTACGAATTCTTGTAGAACAATTGTATGTAATTTATTTAAATCATATAATGAAATTTATTATTTTACCATGAGCTACTGAACAATCATCAATACGTGACATCCCGATGTTCCGCCATCGGTTGGGCTGTTTCAAAGAACATTCTTAAGTACTTGGAAGGACTAATGACATGTTCTTTAATATATGGAGGACTGGATGAGGAGCTGTCAGTTAAGTGTTATACTGATGCAAGCTTCCAGACTGATCGTGATGATTCAAGGTCACAAATGGGATATGTTTTCATTCTGAATGGTGGGGCTGTAACTTGGAACAGCTTTAAGCAAAGTGTGGTTGCTTAATCCACCTGTGAATCAGAATACAATGCTGCATCGGATGCTGCAAAGGAGGCTGCCTAGCATAAAGAAAAAACCAATCGAGATTACTGTGTGACAACACTGGTGCCATTGCTCTTTGCCAAGGAACCATGGTCACACCAGACCACAAAGGCATATACTCAGGAAATTCCACTATATTAGAGAGATAGTAGAACGTGGAGACATCATGATAAACAAAGTTCATACAGATCTAAATCTAGCTGACCCCTTTACTAAGCCTTTTACCTCAAGCTAAACATGAGGAGCATGTGAAAGATAGGGCTTAGAGTTGCTAGACAGTGGGCATGATCTGTAATTAGTATTGGTGGTTTTATTTTGAACTATAACAGTTACATTGAATATTTATTTGATTTAATGGGTTAATGCAAATTTAAATATTTTGTGACCGTGTTCATTATTTGTATGTTTAAATCCTTGAATAAGAGTATTCTAAATATCCGTAGTCGATCAAATTACATGGGAATGAATTTGAATGTAAGACTATTGTGAATTGAGATGATTGTATTCATGAGATGAATAACTCAATGGTTTGAGAATCATAATTCACAGATATCATTAGGGAATGATATTGGATGTAACTCGCTTCCAAAACGATCTCCATGGATCTGTGTCATGAGATGTTTTGATATTGATATGTTCAATCTGTCCTTTTTCCTAAGGCACATATTAAACTGCATTGATCAAGGACTATCTTTGATGTTATCTTACACTATCCTGAAACATGGGTAGCTATAAGGGTAGCGTTGGGAGAAATTCGAGATTAAGTGGGAGTTGTATGACGCTGATGGAATTCTGTACTTCTAGGGGATTAGAAGCCTAGACATTTCTGGCGCCCTCGTAAAACTCAAACTGGTATAAACGCGTGGCCACGCTCGGACTAAGGTAGTTCGTTTAGAACACTTTGAATTAGAGACGAGAATAGAGAATGGTTGATCACTATATAAGAATGAATGATCCATGTCTTATGATCAACGGATGTCTATACAGAAGGGACTTATTGATAGAATTATCTGGGCTATAGTATTTGGTTAAGTAAAGCGTTACTTGAACTCAAAGAACTAGTTGACGACTGTAAAGTGTCATACTGGTTTGGGTGCAATGCGATGCAGCTAGGCGTCCAACTCTGCGCACGTTGACTCATTTAATTAAAATCGTCCAAGTGGGAGATTGTTGGATATATAGTATGTCCGATGTAATTAAAAGTCGAGGTCAACGTAACCCGACCTAGTACGATCCGAAGAGTTACACGTTGGTACACGAATCAGATAAGTTCATGTGTTGGTGGATTATTATTTCTGAAATAATAATAGTTTTGAACTTGAGGGACTAAATAGTAAAGTTTACACTTTGACTAGTCAAATGGTCAAGTGTATGACTTTGACTAATTAAGTGGTCAAGTCTTTGACTAGTCAAATGGTCAAGTGTATGACTTTGACTAATTAATTGGTCAAGTCCTTGACTAGTCAAATGGTCAAGTGAATGACTTTGACTAATTAAGTGGTCAAGTGCCTTTTATCTATATAAATAGGTGTGATAGATCAAACTCTAATCACACATGTTTTGAAAAAGATAAAACAACATAACCCTTGTCTCCTCTTCAAGATTTGCGGCCACCTTAGGAGCCACCGCCCCTTTGTCCGCCGCAAACCACCATCATCGCCGCCTCCGTCTTGCAAAGTGTTGCTTTCGGTTGGCCAGTGCTCGGGTGTGAACTTCCTACTAGCGAGGATTCGTTGTAACCCGCGTGTTACAATTCCGGTGTAGTCGTCAAAGGTTGATTACTAAACCCCCTATGGTTGTTCATTATTTATTTGTTTATACGCGTTTAACCGAGATCCTGATTGGGAATATTTTGTTAATTGGATTAATAAAATTAAACATATATTTATATATATATATAAATCGGCTCATATTATATATTGTATATAATCGATTTTATTAATAAAAAAACTGCTTCCGCTGTGTATTTGATACCATGATTCTCAACAAACTGTTTAGTTTATAGATACTTCTAAACAAAAATGACTGAATATGTAATATAAAATGAAATATGAATATAAAACTATTATATAATTAATTTAACAAATTGATTGTTGTCTTGTGAGTAGTACTATCTCCTCTATTGGTATTTACCATATAACCATCTTCTTACATCATATTTATAACCTGCAACTCCGACCACATAAGAAAAAGCTCCGACAAACCCTTTTCTCAAATGGGTGGGCACCGAGCTTTCATAAGGGTGGGCACTAGGCTTCTTAAATAGGTTTGCATTGGGTTTTTCAAGTAGAAAACATGAAGGCAACCTGAATCGTACGGTGGGCACCGGCCCACCATGGAATGTGGGTGGCTCTGCCACTGCTTACATCAAGTTTTTTTTTTATAATTCTGGTTATAGAATTGACACACTCAATGCAATTTTATACGACCCGGCTTTTCCGTACCAGGTTGTGCATCTTCAATTAGAAACTCTTTTTTTTTTGGAGTTAAATGCCAATTAGTCCCTGAGGTTTGTTAAAAATTGTCATTTTCATCAAAATCTTTTTTTTCGTCAATTTAGTCCCTGTGGTTTCATTTTTTTTTGTCATTTTAGTCTCTGTGGACTAATAAGATTTGGATGAAAATGACAATTTTTGACAAACCTCAGGGACTAAAATGACAAAAAAAATGAAACCACAGGGACTAAATTGACGAAAAAAGATTTGGATGAAAGTGGTAATTTTTGACAAACCTCAGGGACTAAATTGGCAATTAACTCTTTTCTTTTCTAAACACAAGAACTGAGAACCTTTGTCGTCAAACTCACTAATCCCTTCGTAACGATTTGGAATGGGAACTAGATATCATATAGGAAGCATGGTGGTTGGTAAGCACAACCCCTTCGTAACGATTTGGAATGGGAATGTGAAAATATACATCACGCTATTTAGGAAATATACACCTTTAAGAAAAGTTTTCAAAAAGTGCAACATGTCATGTCATTGTCCCTCTGTTTATGCTCCTCCCTAGGTCCCATTTTTATTCGGCATTCATATTTGTTTTATCTTATTTTTTATTTAAGTCCATTAACTTTATCTTTATCTACTTAAGTCCTTATGTTTTTCTTACTGGCTCTCTTAGATTTCACCTCACCTGTCATGTCATCGTGGGGCAAGTCCATCCTTTCCATTTTTTTGATTAATTTATATTTTTAATTTTTAAGAAGTAATATTAATATTAATAAACCTAAAATTACAAACACAAAAAAAAAAAACTTAAAAAATACACAACTTCTTAAAAATTAAAAAAACTACGCATATTTTTTTGGTGCATATTACGTATTTGTAATTATTTTTATCTATTGTTTATTAGTAACTTAGTGTGTATATTACATACACTAACAGTGATAAAAATAAATAAAAAATAAAACTTATTAATATGAACGTGCTCTAAAAAGGTGATTTTCAAAAAGAAGGTAGAAATAAAAAATAAAGTTTTTCTTTGGTTTTGTTAATTTTTACATAAAAAAAATACAAAAAAAAAACTAGTAATAAAAATAACAACAAATACATACTAATTTTTAATCTATATTTACATATTCAGAAGGTTTTGCTACCCAATCTCTATACATATTTTGACGTGATTCGAAAATACATTCCTAACCGTCTGCACTGCTTTCTCTCTTTAGCGTCCATAGGTTGTTTGTATTAGCCATTGGGTACTCTCCTTGCAATTCTACCCTTACATAATGGTCACCGCTTACAAGTGCAATCGTAATTACCTTGAACTCTTGGAAATTTTCAGGGCCTTTTCAAAGCTGGAAGCACGTCGAACTGTTTGTTCATTCATTAGAGGATTTGAGGACTTGGAGAATCCTTGAGAGAATTTGGAGAGTGAATTGAAAAAAAAAAAATTGATTTGTGATAATTGAAGATTTTGATCAAACTTGCCAAAAATACAAGGGTAATGTTATATAATTTTTAGAGGTAACGTAATAAAAAACGAAAAAAAATAACATAAAATTGCACTGTGACGGAAAAGTTGAGGGGTAACGCTCGCTACCCCTTCCTATACCATATGTCCGCCACTACTTATACGGTGTGTTATAGTATTTGAATATGCAATCAAATACGCCTAACACCACATTGTTATATTTAAAAAAAAAAATTATTACCACATTGTTTGTTATATTTAGTTATCCTTTTAGAATTAACTGGTTTTTTTACTTGTATATCCGGAAAGTTTAAAATTTTTGTTAGTACAATATTTATTTCTTATATGATATTACCCAAAAAGAAAATAACTTTATTAGAAAAATTATAACAAATTTACGTAACTAGTTTATACCAATGTTTTAATTAAACACTAGTTAGCGAATTGATTTTCTTATTATTCTACTGATGTGATATTTATAATTCAAAAAGAGCATCTAAAAAGAATACATACCTTTTGGAAGCAAAAGCAAAACGATCCAATGATTGTAAGTGTACGTATCGTAAACAAAATTAAAAAGAGAAGATACGATGATGCTAGAAAAAAAGAAATAGTTGAATATATAGTGGATGGAACTTGTAACTAAAAGTTGAAAATTAATATAAGAAGTCTAAAAGAAATTCAAAGAATATCAATCATAAAAGAAGAAAATAAAAAGTTGGGTGCTTAACCCCAAGAAATTAACACATATCTCATTAATGTTAGAAAGAGATGGTGCTTATTCCCAAGAGAAAAAAATTATGATAGGCCTCAATGGGTGTATGAATCATAAGATGATATCAAGCTAATGTCAAGGTTGTAGGAATTTCAGGTTCCTTTGGAATTTATTTGTGTGTCGTGTCGTAAGGGGGTTGAAGTTTATGCTTGATTTACATTTTGAATGTTAAAACTCAAAAAGTTGCCTTTGAGATGCTAATTGTTAACTAATAGATTGTGTCAAGCATATGATTATCATCTTTTGTCCAAATAGTATCAAATTATACGGTACGGATCTGTGTCAATCTCATCTTTAAACTCAATTGAAAGCAGTCCACCATGTATTGTTAGGTGCTGGTTGTTTTTTGTTCAGAAACACTTCTGACCTCTTTTGTCTGCACCCAGTAAACGCGCGCAGACGTTTGGTGTCTGCAGATTGTTTGTTTTTTGGAAGACCTTTCACTCAAAAAGGTCTTCTTGACCTCTTTTTGGTGCAGACTTGTTTCAAAGTCTTCTAAGGTCTTCAAAGGTCTTCTCCACTTCTCTTCTCCTCACCAACCACCACCACCACCCACCACCACCACCACCACGGTCCACCACCCACCACCACCACCGTCCACCACCACCACCACCACCACCGTCCACCACCGCACCCACCACGGTCCACCACCACCATGGTCCACCACCACCACCGTCCACCACCACCACCCACCATCACCACCACCACCACCACCACCGTCTACCACCACCACCGTCCACCAACACCACCACCAACCACGGTCCACCACCACCACCGTCCACCACCACCGTCTCCCACCACCACCGTCTACCACCAGACTGCTGTCAAAAATCAGTTTATTTAAATTTCAGTTTATTTCAGCAGCCTGCAGACATTAACAAACAAACAGTCTTCTTCTTGCAGATTGCAGACCTTTTGTCCACCTCTTCTCCTGCAGATGTCTGCAGATGTGGTCCGCAGACTGCAGACATTTTCTTACAGAAAAAACAAACAACACCTTAGTGATCACATTGCCCATCTTTTGGCCTGTATACTTTGAAAAAAGCAAACTCATATAAAATACCCATATGATATGCGAGTCTATTTCTGACCATTATATTTATATAGTTTTAATACTTATGAACTAAATAAAATATGATTAATTATATACATATTGTTACCACTATAAAACATATATAAATATAATGCTGATATAAATTTCAGAAGATAATTTGTATTCATGCATATATAAATAATTTCTTCAAATCTCAAAAGAAAATTGTATATGTATCTCAAAAGAAAATTGTATTTTCCAAATACTAAAGCTATTAAAAATGAAGCATTACTAAGAAATGTTAAGGAAAAAACAAATAAAAATTAGAACATTTTGGGGATATGCTTGGGTACATGGTTCGGGTTAACAAGTATGGAGTTGGGGTAATCAAGTTGGGTATCAGTGTGTCAAATCTAATCTCATACTTGCTTCATACACGTAATTCTTTTTCTAATCTCATACCCAATAGGTATATTATATACCCGACCTGGATATTTCCGATATACCATTGGGCTCATGTTGTTTTGCCATCTCTAAACACGTAACACGGCCCGTAATCCATTTCTAGTCATGTCATGTGACCCGCACGAATCCTTCGAAGGGAAAGTGATGCTTATATTTGAGAAGGTTCTTACTTGCAACTTCGAACTCAGTCAAATGCGGCGGGCCTGAAAGATCTCGTCAACTTCCTGTCACCAAACCGTCGTCGAACCTTCTTACAACAATATTAATCTGTTGACGCCACACTTTATCTTTGAAAAACATTAGTAAATAACAATATTAATATATCATTCGTACACATGTCAATCAATAAGTAACCATTACACCAATTCAAATCAACTGAATTCATGTTTGAAACGCAACTCATTATACCTGCCAATATATATATAATACATACATTAACCCCTCTCTACACATATACACAACTTCATCTATACACCCATGAATTCAATCAAATTCTACTTGTTCATAACAATTTCATTAACATCATCATCAACAACATCATTCGCAATTTTCTCTAGACCCGGATGCAACGACACATGCGGCAATGTCCAGATCTCATACCCGTTTGGAATCGGGTCTCGTTGTTCTTTCAATGAATGGTATTGTTCCATCATGACATTTAAATTTTAAAAGTTTATTTTACATTTTTTATTTTATCTTTTATTTATTAGTCTTTATTTTTAAAGTTGTTACAGCCTAGTATAAATAAGTTTCTCAGCGAACTTTTACGTTTAGTTTTTAATTTGATTATTACTCCCTCCGTCCCAATTTTAATGTCCCGTTTCTAAAAACACACATTTTAAGATATCTTTTGTTTGTATGTGGTAAAATGACAATAATATTAGGCCTGTAAACGAACCGAACGAACACGAACGCATAATCTAACACATTTTTGTGTTCGTGTTCGTTCATTAAGAAATTTGTCGTGTTCGTGTTCGTTTATGTTCGTTCATTTAAAACTTAAACGAACTGTTCATGAACATAAACGAACACAAATGATCAATATAAATGAACACAATTGAACATAAACGAACACAAACAAAAACAAGTTAATAATGATTCATCACAATTCAACCAAGTCTAATACATCACAATGCAACCAAAACCAAATGACGGGGATGAGAAATATGACGGCCCTAGGGTCTGCGAAAATGGGGCTGTGGAGGCTGGAGGCGGGATTGTGGAGGTGATCGACCGAAAGTAGAAGAATGTAGGGCTGTGGAGTGTGGAGAAAAAGGGTGGTGGGGCTGTGAAGTGTAGATAGCGCCTGATAAGTGATATGGTTAGAATGTTAGGATTAGAGTTAAGTTTTTAGAACATATGAATTAAGATACTTAACAAAAGGAAATAAATAATAAAAATAAAGTTAACTTTAATTAAACTTACATAAACAAACAAAAATAAACGAACGAACATAAACGAACGAACATAAATGAAAAACATAAACGAACGTTCATGAACATAAATGAACGAACAAAACGTGTGTGCATGTTCGTTCGCTTAATTAAACGAACTTCCCGCCGAACAGTTCACGAACAGTTCATGAACGTTCGTTTCGTTTACAGGCCTAAATAATATCCTCAAAAGTGGTGATTGTGTTTTGTCTTTTATGGGCAAAACTGAAAATTGCAATTTTATTTTTTGAAATGAACATTTAATTTGGGACAAACAAAAAAGGATAGAAGGACATTTAAATTGGGACGGATTGAGTATTAATTGTAAACTTTTGAGTTCTATCAAGAACCTTAATTTTTCTTAAAGCGTTCGGTTAATCTTTGAGTTTCTAGCCATTTGATTGCTTCTGTATCCGCATCAGGTATACTGTTGATTGCAACTTGAACTCTACAGGTTCTACAACACCGTATCTTCCCGCAATAAACAACTTGCAAGTGTTGGCTTTAAACTTGGAGAATCAAACAGTAATCGTTAATGTTTCAATGGTTTCTGATTGTCAAACCCCAGTTCGAAACAGCAGTCAGATACTAAGCGTTAACTTGCGTGGGAGCCCGTACCTATTTTCTCAAGAACATAATAGATTTACGGTTGAAGGGTGTGGGAATGCTGTGATTATGGAGCAAAATAACTTGCTCACAGGGTGTTCCGCGATATGTCAGAACATAAATAGTAGTAGTAGTAATATCAGAAATAATTGTTATGGTATTAATTGTTGTCAAACGACGATTCCTTATTATCTTGAGACGTATAGTGTGAATGTTTCGGGTTTAGAAAGGCGGGGTCCGGATGGAGCTTGTGGGTCTGCTTTTTTGGTGGATGAGAGATCTTATGCTGCTGGGAGGTTTTTGGCGAGTAACGCGTTTGTTCCAATTTCGCTTAAGTGGACGCTGACGGAACAAGAAGTTAGGGGAATGGGTTGTTCTAATGTGGGAAGACAGGAGCTTGATTTGGGTAATGGGACTGGTATTGAATCTTACAAATGTAGCTGTTCGCCTGTTGAAAGAGGGAGCGCGTATTTGGTTGATGGATGCGAAGGTATATGTGCAGTATGTTTTGATAGTTTGGTATATATTCGGGTGCAAATGATCTTGTTTTTGTTTGTGTTGTTATGTTTTTAAGCTAAAGTGTGTTTGTTTTGGTTTTTAGTTGTTAGAGCATGTGCCAATTGCAATGGTGAATGTCAGGTAACCGGGTTGGGGAACATCACTTGCATTTCTTATCCTTTCTCCCCGGCTAGAAGTAAATCCTCGACGCTTGGTGTTATTCTAGGTAAAGCTACAAAACGATTGGTTACCATTTTCTACGGTGAAAGCCTTTAAGGGGTAGCGTTGTAGTAAGCGCCTGAGTGCTTCTAGCAGATGTTAGATTCCATTCGTTTTCTTACCTTTATCCCCTTGAAGGCCATCTACAGAGTGCACATTTATCTATTCCCATTGATTAAGTTTCTTTGACATGGCTCATATGCAGGTGTTAGCATAAGTGTGGGGGTATTGGTTCTTACCGCGGCCATCTTTGCGCTATACAAAGTAATCCAAAAAACTAAAGACAAAAGAAAAAGAGAACGTTTTTTCAAACGGAATGGGGGTATGCTATTAAAAACAACAAGAATCGGCTGATGAAAGTTTAGTTGATAAAACCACACTTTTCACTGCCAAAGAGTTGGAAAAAGCAACCGATTATTTCAATGAAAATAGAATACTTGGCCGGGGAGGTCAAGGTACAGTCTACAAAGGCATGTTAACCGACGGGAGAATTGTAGCCGTTAAGAAATCAAAAATAGTCGATGAAAGTCAACTAGAGCAGTTTATAAACGAGGTTGTCATTCTTTCACAAGTCAACCATAGGAATGTGGTGAAACTCCTAGGATGTTGTTTAGAAACCGAGGTTCCTCTTCTAGTTTCTGAGTTCATCTCAAATGGGACATTGTTTGATCATATTCATGGTAACAATGACGAGTTCCCACTCACTTTAAACACACGGTTACGTATCGCTACAGAAATAGCAGGAGCACTTGCTTATTTGCATTCTGCAACTTCAATTCCTATATATCATAGGGATATTAAGTCAACCAACATACTTTTAGATGACAAAAACCGAGCCAAAGTTTCTGACTTTGGAACTTCAAGATTCGTGTCAATTGATCAAACCCATTTGACCACTTTAGTCAAAGGGACTTTCGGGTATTTAGACCCTGAGTATTTCCAATCAAGCCAGTTTACCGAAAAGAGTGATGTTTACAGTTTTGGAGTTGTTTTGGTTGAACTTTTAACCGGTGAGAGACCAATATCCTTAACTAGACTTGGAGAACATAGAAGTTTGGCTACACATTTTATGTTGGCTATGGAAGAAGGTCAGGTGATGTCGATTATTGATTCAAGGATTGTGAATGATGGTTCTCAAGGCGAGCTCATGGCAGTAGCAAACCTAGCGAAGCAGTGTTTGAACTTGACTGGCAAGAATAGACCGACAATGAAAGAAGTTGCATTGGAGTTGGAAAGCATCAGGATGGCTCATGTACCTGCCACGGTTCGAACCAATGTTACGAATTCTAAGTACAATGCTGGACAACAAGAAGAATTGATCATGTTATGATTTGTTTATTCCTTATTATTGTTCTATGTTTGTAGATTTTAGTTACATAAATTATTATAAAACTATACGGGTTATGTAATGTATAGATTTTATAGTAATCATAGAGTGTCATATTATAGCTGCCTAGCTGTAAAAATGGTCGCGTAAAAAATCTATAAAGTTTTGGTTTGTTGTTCTTACATTGATAATATTCTTTGCAAGTTTCAAGAGCGTTTAGCCAAATAGATGTAAATGATGTGAGTAAAACTGTTTACTATAATAGGTAGTGTTTTTAAGGATTTATACCAAACCAAATACTTCTTTTTATATAAATGTTATGTGCCTTATGTCTAAGGCTTGATACAAAACCGCTAATGAATTGGAGGCTCACTGAAAGCAGCTTAGCTTTTACTATTGGTGAGATTAACTGAGTATGATCATGATGGAGACTTCTTTTATATAAACAAACCATTATACTTTTGTTTTCCAATCAACCCATGATTCTTATTGTATCCATAGTTATGAGTTAGGAAATTATTGCTTTTATTGTTTTATTTTTATGTATTTGTATTTCGAAACAATAACTATGTTTTTGTTATATTTATTTGATTGTTTATCATTAATATATCTTGCTTTGATTCAAAGAATTTCCCTACCGACATCTATTTTCTAAGTACGAAAATTTTAAGGAAAGTCGGTGGCTAATGGCAAATGCTGGTGGGACGTTGAGACACTGAGGACACATAGTGGACCCTGGAACAAAACAATAAAATTACTAAATTAGGGTCTGTTTGGTATGGGGTAATGGAATGGACGAGGGAATGGAATGGGTGAGGTAATGGAATGGACAAGGTAATGGAATGGATCATTACCATTCCATGTCTTGTTTGGTTGCCATGTGGGAATGAAACAAAAATTTACGGTGATGGTTGGTGGTGATATGTGCCAGTAGCAACAGTGGTGGGTGGCTGCGGCGACACCGGTGGAAGGTGGAGGTGGATGGCCGTGATGGTGGGTGAGCGATTATGGTGAATGGTGGCGGTGGGTGGTGGTTGGTGCGGTGATGGAAGGTGGTGGTGTGTGGCGGTAGCGAGGTGTTAGGTAGCGACGATGGTGGAGGGTGGTGGCGATGGTGGCGGTGGGTGGAGGTGGTGATGGTGGGTGGGTGACGATGGTGGGAAGTGGCGGCGACATTGGGTGTTGTTGGACGGCGGTGGTGGTGGGTGAGTGAAGGTAGTAGATGGCGGCGACGACGGTGGTGGGTGGTCGGTGACGGTGTTGGTGGTGGGAGACGGTGGTGGGTGGTGACGGCGGTGGTGGGTGGTGGTGGCAGCGATGGTGGGTAGTGACGGCGGTGGTGGGTGGTGGTCACAGCGATGGTGGGTGGTGACGATGGTGATGGGTGGTGGTGGTGGGTGGTGACGATGGTGGTTGGTAGTGGGGGTGGGTGGTGGCTTATGGTGTTGTTAATGAAGGTGAATAAGGGATGGAATGAAAAAAAAAAACAAGGAGGGTGGATGGAATGGTTTTGAGAGAATGGAATGGCTTGTGGAATGAGTGATTCCATTCTTTTGACCAACCAAACACACTATTTTTCATTACCTCGTAATGAAAAGTTAAGTTTAAGGGATTAAAGTGTAATTTGTTATATTGTTGCTAACCAACATATCTATATTTATACTATATTATAAAGCATAGTGAGGGGTATTTTAAAATACCCAAAAGTTAAGAACTTATTTTTATTAATAACCCTGAAATGAGGGTAAAATAGTCATTCATACATTATTTACATTTTAATACCCTATCTTAGTTACACTTTAATCCCTTAAACTTAACTTTTGCTTATTTAAATTAAACTTCTTTTCCTTATTTTAAGCAAACCACCTCCCATGACTTTTAAATAATCATATTTTTTTTTGCATATTTTTATACTTTTATAAAAAAATATTACATCATAATAATGAACATTTTATTAACTTTAATTTGAGTATAGTATTGCTATTTTTCATTTTAAAAATCTTTAGTGATACGTGATTAACGATATCTAGGAGCGAGCAATAACTAAACCGTTCACCAAAGCCAAACCAAAAAATTGATAAAACTGAACCAAAATCTATTGAAAACTGAAAACATCCGATTTAACTTAAAATTGGTTATAGTTTTTTTTTGGTACCCTTAGTTAACCCAAAATAGTTAAACAGAAACAAACCCATTAATATATTCATAACAGCATGCCCGCACGATGTGGTAGGGAACACAAACACTTCTAATTGTTCATGGTTGGGTTAGGTTCAGTTCGGTTATAAGCCTCAACCGAAACAAAAATCAAAATTATCGGTTTATCAATCTTGTTAACCAACCGGTTAATTGGTTCAGTCTATTTGGTTAGATTGTCGTTTTTAGTTCGGTTTAGTTAATTTTGGTTAATAACCAAAACCAAACTTTGGTTAAAATTTTGCTTAGAAGCACATGAAATGAAAGTATAAATACATGTAATGGATGTATAAAAGGTATAAATGTATGAATGGTTTAGTTTTGGTTTGTTAATTTTGGTTAACTTAGCGTACAAAAAAATCAATATTAGGTTAACTCGGTTTTGGTTAATTTTCAGTTCGGTTTTGTATGTTTTTGTTCGATTTCGGTTGAGTTTCAATTATTGTTCACCTCAAGATATTGTTAATCACGTAAAAAATCAAATTTTTAATTAAAAGTATATAGCAAATTATACTCTAATATGGTTTGATGCTGAGTATATAGGTTTATGAATTATAGTGGCGGTATAAATAGAGGGGGTTTTGAAATTTTTAGCTTTTATACCTAGGCCTTTAAACGAACCGAATGTTCATTTAATTTTAACCGAACACGAACACATAATCAAACACATTTTTGTATTCATGTTCGTTCATTAAGAAATTTGTCATGTTCTTGTTCGTTTATGTTCGTTTCGTTTAAACCTAAACGAACAGTTCATCAACGAACATAAACGGACGTTCACGAACATAATAAATGTGAATGATTTTGTATTACTGAAAAAAAACCCAATTACTAATCGGTTATATATTTATACAAGTAGCTAAAGCTCAATTTATGTTTGTATTTATGAAAATATAACTACGTATGTAATTAATAAACTTAAACGGAAATAACTAAACGAACATAAACGGACGTTCATGAACATAAATGAACAAACTCAACGTTTGTTCATGTTCGTTCACTTAACTAAACGAACAAATTTTTTAGTTTGTGTTTGTTCATTTATTAAATAAACGACATAAACGAACTTCCCACCGAACAAGTTCACGAACAGCTCATGAACATTCGGTTCATTTACAGGCCTATTTTTTTTCCTCTATATCATGTATTTATACCTCCATTTTATGTACTTCAAGGAAAAAAAACTTAGCCAAAGTTTGTTTTTGTTATTCACCAAAATTAATTAAACCGGACTAAAAACCAATAATCTAACAATACTGACCGAACCAAGGAACCAATTGTTTAATAAGATTGATTAATTGATGACATTTGATTTTAGTTTCGGTTGAGGCTAGTAAAATTACTATCGCTATATATCTTAGATGATACATCGAACAAAACACCCCAAGTTTTAAATTGATAAAATTAGCCCACTCAATTTTCTCAAACTTTAGTATAATGTTAAAAGTAACTAACTTTTTAAATGTCATTTTGATCATCTTAAGTTTCTAATGTTTTAGGTTTACCCTAAAACTAATTTCTTACATTTTTATTTTTATGTGCGTCGATATAAATTTGAGTTGTCTATGCTTTCACATAAATTGTTTTCGGAACCGAGTCGGGTTAATTATAAAATGTTTTCATTTTATGTACGTTTTGAGTTTGACATTTTCTTTACATACATTTTGTTAGGAAACAAATCGGGTCAAACGTAATATGTCTTCGTTGGACGGTATAAATTTGAGTTCTATATGATTTGATGTAAGTTTAGTTCAGTAACGAGTTGGGTTGGGTCGATTGTAGTCTATACTTTATCACGCCGTGTACGATGCTACCGCACATGTTTATTTTATGTACATTTTGAGTGGATCCACGTTTCAACTTAAATTTTGTTTGGAAACAAGTAGTGTCAAATATAATACATTTTCATTCAATGGTATGAATTATGATATCTTAAATACAAAGGTCGTGGTGTTTCCTACCGAGTAAAACATCCTTAATTTTTAATTTGACAAAATTAGCCCCTACTCAATTCCCTCAAACTTTGCTATAATGTTAAAAGTAACCTCTAACTTTGTAAATTTCATTTGGTTGTTTTTTTTTTTCATGTCACATCACAGCTTTAGAATGTCTTGAGAAAGTGACAAAGTTGTATAGAGACTTCACTCGGGCAAGATGTGCACACGTAGAATTGGAAGTATGTTTTATGAGTTATTGAGTGTTGATCCTTCAAAAAGATTTTCTGAAAGGAAACGACCTATTCCTTTTACGATACACACATTTTGTCTCTTGATATTAAATTTGTCTACTTTGGGAAGCACCCGGGGATAATCTAGTACCAAATTAACGAGTGTTTTATTATCTTTTCAACGAGTATCATAGTGTTATACAAAAAAAAAGTTTTTTAGTGGGTTTTTGTTTATATACTAAAAATTAAACCAATATTTATTAATTTATAATTTTAATCTTTATCTCTATCTTTATTACTTCTTTACTATATAATAAATAAAATTTTATGATTATCTCCATTCTGCCTCATGTAAAATAATATTATTAAATCATAATTTTATGTTTATCTCTTGTTAATTAGTATTAAAAATAAGGTGGTGTTAAAAGGTTGTGTCATTATAATGTTGGCAAAAATTTATGGTGTGAAATTCAATTTTTAGGGTGTATGAATAAAAAATACTCTAATTAAATCCGTATTGAACTCACTGCCTACATATTATTTTACTTAATATCGGGCCCTCGCAAAAGCAGCTGATATGTTGGACCGTATGTGGAGAGTCTTCTTTTGGGGAGGGTCGGATGAGATGGCGAAAATGAATTGGGTGGCATGGGATAAGGTCATTGCACCTGTTGAATATAGGGGTATGGGATTCAGATGCCTACGGGACGCGAATCTCGCACTCCTATCCAAGTGGTGGAGTGGAATTCTAGGGAGTGGAATTTTGTTCTAGCAAAGCTTTCACTTCCGGACGTATGGAAACAAATTAAATAGCTAGATCGGTTGAGGAGCTTAAATGGGTCGGGTTGGACGTATCTTCCTTAATTAGAGGTAGGGTGGGAAACGGTGTTGAAATCATATTTTGGGTGACGTTTGGGTAGGGGACGTATCGTTGGCTACATTGTTTCCTATCTGTTTGCGCTAGAAATGAACAAGGTATGTACTATTGCGGAAAGGGTGGGTTTGGTGGGTTCGTCATGGAATTGGCACTGGAAAAAAAGGGAACTGTTGGCTGTTGCTGAAAGGTTCGAATTTATACAGCTTCTAAGTCTGGTGGGAGTATTCGAGAATGGATTCTTGGTGTTGGGTCTTAAACGGATTTGGTGCATTCTCGGTTGGGAGTATAAAAAATGAAATTGCGGTGCAAATGTTCTCGAGGCCTGAATATGTGTGTAGAAGGAACTCGTGGGTGCTAAGGAAGGTTGAAATTCTGGCTTGGAGGGCGGGGTTGAATCGACTGCCAACTCGTTCGGCGTTGCATCATAGAAATGTTAATGTGGGCTCGACACTATGTCCATTCTGCAGCGACTATTTGGAAACGGCCGATCATTTGTTTGTTGAGTATGGTTTTGTACAACAAGTATGATGGCAAGCTGTGACTTTATGGTGTAGGTTGGAGCCGATTTACGCTTTCCAGGTTAGAGACATTCTGGATCTGTCATTGTACGTGGACGGGTCGTTTAAAAAGAGGCGGGCGGTTTACTTGGTATGTTTGGTTGCACTTTGGTGTGTTTGGAAGGCGCGGAACGAAGCCGTTTTCAGTCAGTTACAGTGCTCTCTGTACCGTACAGTTGGGGAAATAAAAGCGCTTAGCTTTCTTGGATTAAAACGCGAGCAAAGCAATCAGAACTGGATTGGAGGGCCTGGTGTGGTTTCCATGTACATAGACTTGGGTGGTAGTTCTTTTTGATTATGTAGTTTACTCTTATGATTTTCTTGGTGTATGGCTTATTGTACTTGCTGTGAAATGAAATATTTTGTTAACTATTAAAAGAGAAAATTGCTCGAATAGTCCCTGTGGTTTGCCCAAATTTCACCTATAGTCCCTAAGTTTTCAAAATTACAGGCTTAGTCCCGAAACAGTGAATTTTTTGCACTCGGATAGTCCCTGGAGCTAACTGAGGTTAAATAATCCAGTTAAGTGGGTGTGAAATTACAAAACTACCCTTACTTTAATAAAAAATAATAATTTTTAATGTGGGTCCCACACTTCATCTTCCCCACTTCATCTTCTTCACCTCATCACCTCCACAAACCACCACCACCCATCTCCACCCTCCACCACCACCGACATCCACCAACCACCCACTTCATCCTCCCCACCCACCACCTCCACAAACAATCACAACCTCCCCAAACCATCATCACCACCCTTTCTCTGCCACACCACAACTATCGTCTTACACCCACGTCAATTTCCGATATTTTACACTCTCCGACCATCTTCATTCCATCAAACACAGAAAGAAAAATCTATAAATATAACAACACAAACATTTCCTTAAATCAAACCAACACCAATGAAGCATCACCATTATTAACCCTCTTCAAATGTTGTATCTTCATCATCTGCAGAATCAGTTCCATCACCACCGCCGCCACCATCCGTACAGCTACACCCCGACCAATATCCACCTCCCACCCTACCACAATCAACAACCACTATTGCCTCCCACCACCTCCTTATGGAAACATTTAGCAACAATTCGAACCCTAAACCCCAGCTACCGCCGCCGCACCTCTTCCAACCACCACCAGATCCGCTGCCGTCATCTTCTTCTCCACCGAGACACCAGCTCTCTTCATCTTCTCCTTCGGTCTCTCTCTCTCTCCTCTGATATTTCTCTCAAGATAATCGGGTCTCTCTTTCTCTTTGTGTCGTTTCTCTCTCTCTAGATAGTCTTCTCTCTCTATCTGCTTGTCTGGTGTATGTGTTGGTTAATTAGGGAAGAAAGGAGTGGAGGTTTGGGGTTGATTCACCGGAGCGATGGCCAGAGCTCCGCCCTGGCGGGTGGCAGGAGTCTCCGGCTCCTTTCTCTCTCTCTCTCTCTGCTTCCCTTCATGCCTCTCTCTCTCTCTATATATATATATATATATATATATATATATATATATATATATATATGCGTATAGTGTGTGTGTGTTTGTGTTCCCACGGAAGAAAAGGGTTGGGAGGGTGGTTATTATGAAGTGGGTGGGTCCACATTGATTTTTTTTTATATTTTAAATAACAAGGGTAGTTTAGTAATTTTACACCCACTTAACTGGATTATTTAACCTCAGTTAGCTCCAGGGACTATCCGAGTGCAAAAAATTCACTGTTTCGGGACTAAGCCTGTAATTTTGAAAACTTAGGGACTATAGGTGAAATTTGGACAAACCACAGGGACTATTCGAGCAATTTTCTCCTATTAAAATAAAAAAACCCAAATTCTCATAATACGTACAATGTTAATTAAAGTTTACTTAATGAAACTAATCCCAAAGTCATTTAACTACTTCAAATTTAAGATCCGTTGCACCTTGTTAAATTAAAAATGAAGTAAATAATAAATATCACATCACATGATATGTTAACGTGTTAATAATAATAAAAAAAAAAAGGGAAAATGGCCAAAATAGCCCGTTGACCGGCGTTTTGCATAAATAGCCCTCTCCACCGTCTTTGGAGAGACGGGACACGGCTCCCAACGTGCCTGAACCGTCTCCGAGATCATTTGGTTTTAGATCCAATAACCAACCAACACGTGGCGTCTCTAATCCCGAGGCTGTACCGTCTCTCTCCAGACGGGTCAGAAATCTCTCCCAGACGGTTCACATTTCCCATGCCGGCTGGCCTTCGGTTTAACCGTCTCAAAAGATGGTTCACATTTCCCCATGCCGGCTGCCCCTTCGGTTCAACCGTCTCAAAAGACGGGTCACATTTCCCCGTACTGGCTGGCCTTCGGTTCAACCGTCTCTCAAGACGGTTCACATTTCCCAAGTCCGGTGAGTCCCGATGATAGTCCGACGCTTCGGTTGTCCAGCTCAGCCCTATAAATACCGTTCTCCCGTCCCATTCCCGTCACCCCAACACCGTCTAACACTATCCACCACCCCACAACCGTCTAACACTATCCACCACCCCACCACCACCGTCCAACACCGTCTAATTCATCCAAAATGGCACCGCAAAGATGGACCGAAGAACAGGAAATTGCACTGATTGCAGCATGGCGTCATGTCGAAGAAAGCACCCACCAAACCAACAAATGGTTCCGAATATTGCACGAATACAATCGGCTGGTTGGAGGGTCAGACCGAACATCCGAGTCCCTTAGCCGGAAGTTGACCGATTTGACCACGAAGTGTCAAATCTTCAACGGGTACCACAACCGGACACTTTAGGAGGTACCCTCCAACATGCCCGAAGACGTGTCAATTAGACACTCAAAAAGACAGTATAAAAATAGGGAGCGCAAAGAATTTAAACACGTGTCTGCCTGGCAAATGATGAGGGATCGTCTTAATTAATTTGTAGTTTATTAAACATTTGTAGTAATCCAAGTATTTTTATTAATGCAATGAATGTTTAAACTTTGTTTTTTATATTAAAGTAAATATTTCATTAAACAAACTATATTATTACAACAACAATAAACAAACTATACTATTACAACAAACTTCCTAAATTTACTTCCAAAGAACTAAGAACTTTGTTTGAAGTAATCGAAGTGTCTAACCAACTATTGAAGACTACATCCTAATGTTAGATGTTTTGTCCTCCACAGCGGTGGTAGTAGCAGTGGTCTACATAGACGTTGTTTCGAATGGTGTATGTGCTCTACACAGACAAGTCCGAGACGTTTCCTCGTTTTATGTAACAATAGTTCTCAGTGTGCACACGTCGAACATCGAGACATAAATTTGGGAAGCGAACGAACTTGCCTCAAATGTAGACCACCACATCATCGATCCATTCTACACGGGTTAAACCACGCGCAGATGGAACAACAATCCAAGTAGCCGTACGCAGATGAAACAACAATCCAAGTAATCGGACAATATTTTCGTAAGCCGGTAGGCTTCGGCTGGGAAAGCAAAAAACGTCATTGGTTTGGAAGATGAAGCTTTGAGGAGAGCGGTGGGTGCAAAGTTCGTTAAGTGAATTGGGGTATTTATATACACTCGTGAGACGGTTCAGACGGTAGCCCAAAACGGCTTAAGACGACTTGGGAAATGTGACCCGTCTTTTGAGACGGTTGAACCGAACGGCAGCCGGCATGGGGAAATGTGAACCGTCTTTTGAGACGGTTGAACCGAAGGCCAGCCGGCATGGAGAAATGTGAACCGTCTGGGAGAGAGTTCTGACCCGTCTGGAGAGAGACGGTACAGCCTCGGGTAGAGACACCACGTGTTGGTTGGTTATTGGATCTAAAACCAAACGATCTCGGAGACGGTTCAGGCACGTTGGGAGCCGTGTCCCGTCTCTCCAAAGACGGTGGAGAGGGCTATTTATGCAAAACGTCCGGTCAACGGGCTATTTTGGCCATTTTCCAAAAAAAAAAAAAAATAGAGTTTTGCATGCGATCAACGACAACCAGGCACGTAATCAACGATCCCTCATTGTTTCTGCTGCAATATCCCCCCCCCCCCCCCCCCCCCCCTCTCTCTGTCTCCTCATGACATTATTATTCATATACATTTAGGTTTTCAGTCTCTTACCACCTTTTTCAATTCCAATTCTATTTTACATTGTTATACATAGTTGAGGTTTTTATATAATATTTGAGTTCTGATATTGTGGATTTTATTTATTTGATTGGATGGGAATAACCTGAGGGTGAATAAAGGCTCTCTTTGTTTAATTGAGTTTATGTTTGATGTGGATTGTGTTTGAGAGGTTGAATTTGAACATTGTTGAGATGGAAGAAGGGAGTGTGAATATTAATAATAATAATAATAATAACAAGGAGAATGAAGGCAAAGGTGGGATGTGGGCTTTGCAGTACAAGTTTGATCAGCCTATGGATGAAGAGGCTAGCAAGCTTAAGAATATGTACACAGAGAGGGTATACCACTTTCTTCTTTTAATCTACTATTTGTTTTAATATGCATAATTACTTGTTCTATGAATTAGCATGATGATGATGATGATGATCTTTTCGGAATTCGGAGTGTGTTTTGTTTTATATACTTAGGCATGTAAACGGACTGAACGTTCATGAATTGTTTGGCAGGAATTTCCTTTATGTTCGTTTATTTAATAAACGGATGAACATGAACAAAGTTTTATGTTCATTTAATTAAACGAACGAACACGAACACACATTTGTTCATTCATTTATGTTCCGTGAACATCCCTTTATGTTCGTTTAAACTTTAATAAATATCTAAGAGTTTTATTTATGTAAGTATAAACATATAAAATGGGCTTTCTAACTACTTTTGCTATTTTGACCAAAAAAAAAAAAAGAATATAACATGTTGATGAGGTTTATAACAATTGGGTACTAAATTTACTGACCTTGAGTTGACATACTAATACTAATTATGATCATTAAGTCTATAAAATTTGCCTGATGTAGCATGGTTAAAGAAAATTGAGTTGTAAAATTTTTTTTTTTTTTAAGAATTTTGAGATTTTATTATAAACAAGTTCTTGACTTTTTTGTTTTTCTTGATTGAGAACTTTGTTATGGACTGCAATCATTGCAAGGTATGTGACTTGTCCTACATCGGTTGTATGGGCAACCAATGTGGGGTTTATACCCAACTGGGCTCTCTCTCCCATCAAACTAGTCTTTTGGTATGAGTTCTCCTAACTTATAGCATCCTACTATTATTTTGAGATGCCCGTATTTAATTTGTTGCTGCAGTGTGTGATCGATCATTACAAAATATTCATAGCATTTTCTCTGCTTTAAGTTAATCATTTTCTAGCTATGACATTGTGAGACAGTCAACATGTAACAAAAACATACATGCCCGGTCAGGTCAAACTTTGCAATCTAATGGTACTAGGGGAGTAGAAATATCTTCATAAGATATGCAAAGTAGTTATGGAGTTGATAGACCTCTTGTTAATATCATCATCATCATCTGTTGAAACAGAACTGTTCTTGGATGATGCTTGCGCGACTTGCGTTTCAAAGTCTTGGTGTTGTGTATGGAGATTTGGGAACTTCTCCTTTATATGTATTTTACAATACTTTTCCCAAAGGAATCAACGACACCGAAGATGTTGTTGGTGCACTTTCCTTAATCATATACTCTCTCACACTTGTGCCCCTCATCAAATATGTTTTCATTGTTTGTCGCGCAAATGACAATGGTCAAGGTACACCTATTTGTCCATCTCTGTTAATTGTTTTTATAACCTTCAAGGGGTGGCGCAGTACGTGGTTATGCGCATCATTCCCCTAGTCTAGCAGACCTCTCATGTTTTAACCCCTTGAAGGCCTCAAGCCCCAGCGTAAGCTGCGGTTTTCTTGATCCCACTGGTTAATTAGCAGGGTATTGCTGGGCCGTGTCTTTTCTCTAACGGGTTCTCATGGTTACAAAAAAGATTTTGAATCATTAACATCCATCTACTAGTTACAATCAGATTTTCCATGTAGACAACTGGACTTACGAAAGTTGCTTCATTAACTTTCCTTTAGGCGGAACATTTGCTCTTTACTCGCTACTGTGTCGCCATGCAAAAATCAAAACAATTCCAAATCAGCATCGAACTGACGAGAGGCTAACAACTATAGCCGAACCCCAATTCACGAGCACTCGTTTGCTGCAAAGACCAAGAGATGGTTGGAAGCACATGCATTAAAGAAACAATGCACTTCTTGTACTTGTCCTTGTTGGTACTTGCATGGTCATTGGAGATGGTATTCTAACTCCAGCTATTTCAGGTAAACTTACCTAGCTACTTATTCTTTCATATTCAACCATCTTTAAATGAAAATCTTAATCAACAAACTTTGTTTTCCGCAGTTTTATCAGCTTCCGGTGGCATCAAGGTAAACCACCCGTGGATTAAAAACGGTATGAAACCAAACCAAACCAAACATCCTTATGCTTTGTTTGTTCAATATAGCTTGCATAATAATATATATACTTATGAAGTTGTTTTTGTTGCAGAGTTTATTGTGGTTATGGCGTTTTCATACTAGTAGGATTGTTTTGCCTACAACATCATGGTCCAATAAAGTTGGTTGGCTTTTTGCTCCAGTTGGATTGATTTGGTTTGTATTAATTGGAGGAGTTTGAGTTTTCACATTATAAAACATGACGTTAAAGTGTTACGCGCTTTTTGCCCGTTACATATATTTTGGTACTTTAAAAGGAGAGGAAAACATGGTTGGACTTCCCTTGGAGGATCATGTTGAGCATCACAGTGTTTAAAATTTTAGAATTTGATTGCTTTTATTATATGAAGAAACTTAGGTTGTGAATTGATATGCTTTTGATTGCTGACATGGAAAGGGACGGAGGCGCTATTTGCTGATCTGTCACATTTTCCACTTTCGGCGATACAGCTGGCGTTTACATCTGTTGTGTTCCCTTGCCTCCTTCTAGCTTATTGTGGACAAGCAGCCTACCTCATGAAAAACAAGGAACAAGTGCATGATGCATTTTACCGCTCTATTCCAGGTTCGTTAGAAGGAGTTGTGTTATGGTCAATGTTGTTGAAATATGAAGTAAAATAGATACTGTTATTGCAGAGGGTATATACTGGCCAATGTTTATTGTTGCAACATTAGCTGCCATTGTCGCGAGTCAGGCGTCTATATCTGCTACATTTTCAATAATTAATCAGGCGTGTGCGCTCGGGTGTTTCCCTCGGGTCAAAGTTGTTCATACATCAAGGAAGTTTCTTGGGCAGATATATCTTCCGGATATTAATTGGGTCCTAATGTTTCTTTGCATTCTTGTAACAACCGGATTCCAAAATCAAAGCCAAATTGGTAATGCTTATGGTAAGTTGTTGTCTTTTATTTTTCGCAATAATGTTTACTGTATTTATTATTAGAATTTTACAGGCACGGCGGTTGTGATAGTCATGTTGGTGACAACTTTCCTCATGATATTAATCATGATACTCGTTTGGAATTGCAACTGCTTTCTTGTCTTCCTCATGACCTTCTTATCGTTAGTGGTGGAATGCACTTACTTTTCGGCAGTTTGTCATCAAGGTCGATCAAGGTGCGTGGGTCCCGCTCGCGATAGCAGCGCTGTTTCTTCTCATCATGTATGTATGGCACTATGGCACAGTCAAAAGGTATGAGTTTGAGATGCAAAGTAGGATATCACTGGCATGGATTCTGAACCTAGGCCCGAGTTTGGGGCTGGTCCGTGTTCCAGGGATCGGGCTTGTGTACACCGAGCTAGCCAGTGGGGTCCCACGTATATTTTCACATTTTATAACCAATTTACCGGCAATCCATTCTGTGGTCGTGTTTGTGTGTGTGAAATCCCTTCCGTTTACACAGTCCCTGAAGAGGAAAGATTCTTGGGTGAACGAATCGGCCTAGGAATTATCATATGTTTTAGATGTGTTGCAAGGTACGGGTATAAAGACCGCAACAGGGACGATGAATTTGAAAAGAAAATAATTGATAGTGTGTTTATGTTTTCAAAACTCGAGTCTTTAATGGATGGAATTAGCTCGGATTCAGATGACTACAGTTTAGATGATCAAGAAACCGTTCATTCTGATCATAACGATACATTCTCATCTGTCATTGACATCACAGTTTTGTCAAATGAGTCTGTTAGCGACGCAGGGTCACCCTCTAGTCACATGGAGATGGATGAAATAGAGTTTTTAACGCGGTGTAGGGATGCCGGGGTGGTGCATATACTAGGCAACACAATTATAAAAGCAAGAAGGGATACAAGTATTTATAACAAGATTTGTATTGATTACTTGTATGCATTCTTGAGGAAGATATGCAGACAGCATAGTGTCATGTTTAATGTTCCTCATGAGAGCCTTTTGAATGTTGGGCAAGTAGTCTTTGTGTAGTTTTCATTTATTTTTTATTAATACTTATAGAAATTTGTTCATGCTACACAACTCTGATGGATAAATCAGTTAATAGTCAACGTTAAGTAACTGTATTTCAAGAACATGTTGAAACATTGTTGTGAATATGAATACAAGGACATAAATCAGTTGAAATAAGTCAATGTTAAGTAGTGCAGTTAATTTTTCTTGTTAAACTCTTATCTCTACTCATTTTCATTAGGCCTGGCAATCGGGTCATGTGGGTTTGGGTTGTAGGTCAGAATGGGTTCGGGTCAAAATGGGTCGATTAAAAAATGGGTTTATTTTGGTTCGGTTCGGGTCAGAACGGGTTCGGGTTGTAGCGGTTTGGGTCAAAACGGGTTGGTTTTTAAAAAATGTTATTTTGTTGTTTAATTAATATATTATGGTTGTTAGGACTGATGTTTAATTGAAGAGGCAAATATTTAAGTATTATATAAAATAAAAAAAATATTTAAAAAGCAAAGGGTAAAGGTAATACGTAGATATAATCGGTGGTGGTGGTGGGGGTCGGAAGTACAACGGTAATGAAAATAATTTGGCGGAGGCGGCGTTCAGATGTACGGCATGATAATCGGTGGTGACGGTCGCAATACAAGCGGTGACCTGAAGCTTAGGATGGTGATTTTTAACATGTTTTTGGTTGAAGAATAGCAAGGTGTTAGCTGTTAGATTGAAGCAAGCATTCAACAATTAACATCATGCTCTCATCAGCTGTTAGATTGAAGCATTCAACAATCAACATCAAACATCAATACTGATCATCCAACCCTTCCTAGCGTAATATCTGCCAATTCTAACCCTTTCTCAATCCTGATGCCTACCTATTGTAACCCGTGTTTAGTTTTTTCTTGTTTTAAATTCACCCGTTTATGAATTTGCTAATGCCCAGAATCACCTGGTTATTAAGACTCCATTTTGACCCAAAATTAGGTCACCGGGTCAGTGTTGCCAGGCGTAATTTTCAACATTGTTTTTTTATTTCTGTTCCAACCAATAAGAACCTAATGAACCTAGGACCAGACCGGAATAGGGTTCCAACCAACAAGAACCCTATATAACCAAGTTAGTTGATTGGGAATGTGAGATAAAAAAAAAAAA
>JAUTDX010000613.1:0-80821 GCA_030844895.1 Ambrosia x helenae
AACATTTCCTTTCTGTCTTTTCAATCAAATTGTTTTTGTTTCCATAAATTAATAAATAGTACGAAAGTACGGGTATCGATGATGAATAAATAAAGGCTTGTTTCTCAACAACATTCGCAGTAGCCGCCTGATGGAACTTTCGCCTTCGCCAGGCTTGAGAGTTCATGCTGCTTTTATCCTTCCTTCCTTCCTTGGATGTCTAAGATCCTTTCTTTTTTTCAAATCTATTTTTTTCATATTATTATTATTAATTGTTTTGATGTGATTAAAACTGGTGATGATAATCCTAAGGCTTGTTTCTCAAAAACATTCGCAGTGGCCGACTAAGAGCTTTCGCCTTCGCCAGGCTTGAGTGCCTATGCTGTTTTGCTCTTCCTTGGATGTCTGAAGTTTCCTATCTTATTATTATTATTATTATTATTATTATTATGTAGTTAATTATTTTGTGATTAAAACTGGTGATGATAATCTAAGGCTTGTTTCTCAGAAACATTCGCAGTGGCCGCCTAAGAGCTTTCGCCTTCGCCAGGCTCGAGAGCTTTGCTGTTTTGCTCCTTCCTTGGATGTCTGAAGTTTCATATAACGCATAAGTGACCGTTTAAGTTTATATTTTGTGTGAGTTTAATATTTTTGCCAAGTATACTTGAATTAAGTGACCGTTCGTATAACGGGAGAGTTTGGGTTTCTCAATGATGATTTCATAGATGACGAGTCTGATGTAATATCCATTCCATTCATCATGAAGACGAATCGAGGCATTTGTCTGAGGGATACCTCACTTTCGCTCTAATTTTTTGTTTTTAATTTGATGTTTGTGTTTAGCTAGCAGCTGTAATTTTTTAATATACTTTTTGTGTTTGGCTGAGTAGCTGAAGTTTTTAATAAAATGACGAGAGAATTACACAAATTGTCCTTTAGTTATTACTGAAATTGCATCCTATGTCTTTTTTTCAAATTTTTGACACCTTATTTTATACATTTATTACACCTCTGTCCTTTAGACCAAACCTAGTTAAAAATCTCAGTTAAGTTGATCATGTGCCCCTCACGTGAGGGCAAACATGTCTTTTTACCTTGTTTCTTCTCCCTTAAGTTGGTCATGCCCCTCAATCAACACAAACACACATCTGTGTGTTTTCATTATAACATCACACACCATACAAGCAGTCAAGCATAAGTAGAGAGAGAGAGAGACTTGGAGAAAGGGAAAGGAGGAGGAGCCAGAGGCTCCCACCGCCGCCGTCCATGGCCACCGCCACCGTCGCCTCCATGTTTTCTCGTCAACGTCCGTACAACTTCTCCGGTCAAACTCTCCGTACTCGATTTTTCATCTTCTGTTACTACTAATACTCACCTCTTTCCATTCAAGTCGTCGTAGTTTTGTTAGAAAGTAAGTTTAGTGTTTGATATGAAAGGTGATTGTGATGTTTTGTTATTTGATTTTTTGGAGATTTTGATTGATGTGATGTTTCGATCATCAACTGAATTTGAAAATTCGTGTAGTGTAATTTTTTTTTAGTTTTTTAACAGAAATTGGTTGATTGATAATTAGGTGCGATTACTCACTAATGAACTAGTTTTTCTGGATGTTTCGTTGATAGACTTTTGGAGATTTTGATTGATGTGATGTTTTGATTATCGAGTGAATTAGGTGCGATTGCTCACTAGTTAACTAGTTTTTTACGGATGTTTTGTTGATTGAGTTTTGGAGATTTTGATTGATGTGATGTGATGTTTGGATTACCAGACGAGGACGAAGGGAAGCTGGCTGTGGTGGGGTGTGGTAGAACCAAGGAGGAGGTGGTGGTCTTGGTGGTCTCGGTGGTTTACCAGACAAGGATGATGATGATGATATGGTTTTATTATTATTATTATTATTATTATTATTACATTAATTTGTCCTTTTATGAGGTGAATTGACAGATTTGCCCCTCACGTGAGGGGCACGTGACCAACTTAACCGATATTTTTAACTGGGTTTGGTCTAAAGGACATAGGGTGTAACAATTGTATAAAACAAAGGACATAAGGTGTCAAAAATTTGAAAAAAAGGACATAGGATGCAATTTCATGTATAACTAAAGGACAATCTGTGTAATTCTCTCTAAAATGACCAAAATACGTAGAATTAAAAGCTTGTAAGGAAGGCTTTTATTTTTATTTTATGATAAAATGGGTATTTGTGTCATTTAATTATTAAAAGCTTGTAACTAGGAGTTTTTTCTTAAATACTAGTACTAGTAGCTTTTCAACACAAAGCTTTTTCTTTCAACTTAAAAGCTTCAAACTCTTTCAACCAACAAAGTTTTTTATTAATATGAATTTTTTCTTAAAAGTTTGAAGCTTAAAGCTGTTAAAAACTATTGCCAAACATATCATAGATGTTATTGGTTTGAAAGTATTTTATTGGCCTATTTTTATCTATAGAGAATTAGGGGTTCTCATTCAATTACGATACGTTTTGAGACGGATCAAAGCAAGTTAGGTGGAATTTAGTGTGTAATTAGCATTGATGTGCCATACATTGTTAATTTGCAATTAGCTTTGATACCACACATTTGTTTGGCAAGTATAAATGCAACATTACGATTGCAATGGTAACAATTAGATATTGCCACTCGCCTTTGCTGTTGTTTAAAATATAGTTCACACTAGTTAGCATTGGGATTTAAGAAACCTAATGCTAACTATCGTAATATTCATTTCAACAATAGCAAATGCAAGTGGAAATATCTGATTATTACCTACCGTTAACTTCCATTGCAATTATCATCTTGCTTTCCTAGTTGCCGTACAAATGTGTTGCATTAATGGTAAACATGTTGATCTCTTGATACAATGAGCAAATGCCTATAACACATTTCTGAATTTCATGCGATCTACACTTATTTGTCTCAAACGACCAATCAACTATCTCCCTTGTATTGAACATTTGTAGTGCATCTAGGAAACTTAGTTAAAATTAAATACTTTTTTAGTCTCCAGATACCTGCTTAATTTGTATTTTAGTTAAAAATATAAATATAATATTCTGAACTCATAAGTGAAATCAGTTTTTACTCGGAGGATTGTTATCATCCATTTCAATTTTAGTTACATCATCCACATCATCATTGTTGACAACATGAATCATAGGATTGTGTTAACCTGGTTTGTGATAACAAATGAGGACAAACCTTAAGCTTTGAACGAGAATTAGGAATTGACCTCACAGATGGAAGAACGAACAATAACTAGAATTAAACCTGAAGCGTTGATGGCAGCTTGGTACAACAAAAACAGAAACATTTATATGACTGAACGAACGGAATGGGTGGTGAAAGGATGTAACATTTACAAATTTATACAAAAATCTTGCTTCGAGTAAATAGATATTATGTTCGTTTGTTTCATTTATTTTCATGAACTTCCTTTGTGTTTTCAATAAGTGTTTGTGAACATGATCATTTCCTTATAAAAGTTTGTGAACATGGTCATTTCCTTATAAACACGATCATTTCCTTATGTAAGTTTGTAAACTCTTATAAATATGTGAAGTTGATGCATATCAAAATGTATTGGCGTCTGCAACTAAAAGTATATTTGGGTTTAGGTGTAAAACCATGAAGGCTGAGAGCTAGATGATATGGGCTTCATGTATGTGTTGTATTTTATAAACACTTGTTAGCTCATAAACTATTGCTAACGTTTTAGAGAGAGAGAGTTAGTAACAGTCTCAGGGCCTTTCTGCAGCTTAGCGCCAAATCACCTCATGGATGATGTCTGAGTGAATCCATGATCAAAACTCAAAAGGAAACAACCTATTTTGATCGAGTAACAAGACTAAAAGAGTTTGGTGGTTGGTTCCTTTTAGGTGTTTATCTTAAGATGCCTGCCTAAGTGAAAACTTTCTGTTAGAATTTCGGGCAGCAGGCGTCTAAACCGTATGGGGGGGCAGTTTGAAAATTTTCCAGATCAACGTTTTCTTGTTTTACAAGTTGGTAACCCTAATCTATGTATTATATATAAATAGATAGTTTGGCATTGTAATTCTCTAATTACCTCCAAAAGAAATAAAAGTAAATCCTAGTTGCAGCACATCAATTTAGACCGAACCACCACGTTCTTTCTATTTCTGATAATTACAAACTGTTTGTGTTTGTGTCATTGTATGTTTTGGTTCTGTTTAGGAACCTGTCCAGCAACTGTGTTAGCCGCTGCTGAACAGTAGCAGATTGCTATGTTCGATCTCTGCCTCTTGTTGTTTATGTTATAGTCGTGATACGTAACATACATCTCGTGGATAATCTAGTTTATTTGGTAATAGTCACTTGCATTTATAATTATTTTTTGATCACTCTAGTTTCGCCTCAACCTCAAACCAGTTTATGGCTCGTTTTTCCTCAACTTCGTTTCTATTAACATCTCAAATAACAAGACAACAATAATAACCTACCAAGCAAGTTATATGAACCTAAGATTAAGTTAAATTCGCTTTGTACTTGGTGACTGAATGGCAACAAAATCTCAAAAACATATGTGCAAGAAAATGTTGGTACATGGATAAAGGCAACAGAAGAAATGAAAGTTGATTAACCTTTGAAGTACAATATACAATTACAAACAAACATACATACATACCGAGTAATGTCCTACTCGAAGGTAGGGTCTGAGAGATGAACGCAAAACTCACCACTATCCAATGAGATTGAGAGGCTGCTCTCAGTGAAACCCTCGGCTTATGAAGATGACATTATATACAAATCAAATACAGCACAGGAGCTTTTGCCGCATGCCAACAAACAGCTTTTTATTTCCAGTCAAATCCAATATGATACAAACAAGTTACGAAATATATTGATTCCATATTCCCCATAGATTTGTATGCTTGAGCATGAGGATCATACACAAATCAATTAATCTGTAAGGAGAATTGTTCAAGATCCTGCAAAAAGAAGACAATTTTCAAAAGCTCTGCCAGGGCCCAAGTGAATCCCAGTTCGCACAAAATAAACTCAGCCCATTTTTAGGGTCTCCAAGTTCTAACCGAATAGGAGGTTCTCCGTAGTGTTCATGGTCTGGTTCAGCCAGTTTTGTAGAAATTATGGACGAAACCACTAACTAGAATTTCAGGAAACGACAAACCAAACCAAGAAGGTTGGGTGGGTCATCAGCTTTTAGCGGTTTGACTGTCCGACTTTGACACTTTTAACCAGTTTTGTCATTATTAATTTTTTTATTCAAAATCATTATTTGTATTAAAATTATAAAATGATAAGGTTCATGAAAATAATAAATACACATAATTTTATATTCCAAAAATGAAAAATATAAAATAAAAAAAAGCGATTAGTTTATACAAGTGGTTCCAAGTTTCAAATTGACAGCCAAACCGTTAAATAAACCGCCAACCGAACCATATAAATCTCGAACCAACCAACTTGCTTCGGTTTGAGCGGTTTGGTAGTTTCAACGGTTATGCACGCTCCTACTGACTATAAGAAATTTTCAGTTACTTTTCTACACCTATCAATTCGAGAAGACATTGCCAAAGCAACATGCTCAATGTTTGATATGATTAAGGTGAGTTATTCTGAACGGCATCATAAATTTGATTTGTTCTTATGATTATGGATGTTAATATCTCCTCATAATCTCATATTCTCATCTAATTTAGCATTTAGCCCTACCAGTACCACTAAAAGTTTTCAAACGAAGATATCGTTACTAATAGAATTAAAACTGAAAAAGAGCTGGTTTTCTAGCACCGAAATTTCTTTGAGGCACAACAATTGTTCAGATATTAATGATACAAATTTATTTTCAGAAACTAGACCTTTACTCTTTAGGAAAAAATTATAAATGCAGATTGCAGAAAGTGGCATTATTCGATGCATCTAACCATCCTTGTTGCTTGCTCTGGCAGAAAAAGGTTTTTCGCAACTGAAATTAGTAAATATGATTTAAATTCGAAAATTCACATGAAAGATTAAACGGATTGGCTTACAGATTGAAAAAGATTAATAAACCAAACTGATTTTTATGATTTAATTTAAAATTTTAGAAATACTAATACATAAAAAAAAAATTTAACCGAAAAGACCCCATTTTAGAAGTTCTACCATTTTAAGGAGTACTTCATTATGTAGTTTGTGTTCAACAGATCCATCTATTTTACCTGAGGCAATAAGTTTTAAACAGAACGACTTCTTTGACAAAGCTAACAGTTTAAACACATTATAGCCAAACTCTATTCTACAATAAAAAGTTGATCAAACACTAACTCATCTTTGTATAACTCTATGCATGAACAATAAAATTAATTCCAAACTTATGACAAAGTTAGAAAACATACCTTTGTAACATATTGTGCGCGTCACAAAGCAACAGCCATACAATGCAGAATCGACGAACCAACAGGAACCGATAAAACCGCATCAACCACAAGACCGAGCCACTTAATCCTCCATCGTCATCCTTACGAACATCAATCTCCGCACACATAACATCCACAACTCTCCCCCCAGAACCACCACCGACACCCTCCTTACGTTCCCACACCACACACAACCTTCCATCCAAATCCACCATCGTCGCACCACACAAAAACTTCGGCAACGCTTTTTCCACCCCTCTCAACTCCTTCCACACATCCCTCTCCACATCATACCCTCTAATCTTCCCCAATAATCATAACAATACAAAACCCCATCAATCACGACCGCCCGCCCCCTCCACCCCAAATCCAACCTTTTCGGCACCCTCCCCCACTCCCCCTCCCCTACATCATACACCACCCCACCCCTATCCGCCATCGCATAAATCCTCCCATCGATAACCGCACACGCGTGCATCCACTTATCCTTCCCTCCACCTCCCCACTCTCCACCGCCCCCCATTCCCCCACCTCCGGATCATAAACCTCCGCCCAATTAACCGCCCGAGCCCTATTATCAACCAAACAACCCCCCATGACATAAATCCTCCCATTTACGACGGCCGCAGCCGCAAACTCCCTCCCTACCCTCATCCTAGGCCCAACCTCCCACCTATTAAGCCTACAATCCAATACCCAAACTGAATTTAAAGGAATATCGTTAACCGAACCGCCAATTACGTAGATTTTGGGGCCGAGGACGGCGTAAGCTGGACCGACGGGTTGAATTGGGATAGGAGGGTGGGGATAGAGTGATAGGTTGTTATTATTATTATTATTATTATTATTATTATTATTATTATTATTATTATTATTATTGTTGGGGTTATTGGGGTTTGGGTGATGGTACCATTTGAAAGAAGAGTTGTGACGGAGGTTAAGGTAAAGAGAGTGTTGGGTGGAGTGGAGGAGGGATCGGGTGGTGAAGAAGTGTTGGGAGCGTATGGTGGACCGCCAGGGTTTGGAGACAAGGGAGAGGGTTGGGTGGTAGGGACGTGGGACTCTGGCTAGGCATTGGATTGCTATGTCGTCTGGTAGCTGTGGGATTAGTGGTGGGTTGGTGGTGGTGGTGGTAGTGGTGGTGGTAGTGGTGGTGGCGACGGTGGTGGTTTGGTCTGTCATTGGTGGTGAAGTTGCATAGTTGAATTGGCTTATGGGGTGGTTGTTAAAAAGGCAAGAGCAAGCAAGAGTCACTAATCAATATTTATGTTTTTTATTTTTAATTTAAGTAGTATTTTTTCCGGTATGCGTTGCGGTGATAATTTGGTTGGTATTCATTCTTCAATACGATAGATAGGGTTGTTCTTTGGGTTATTTTTTCGGGTTTCGGGTTGGGTTGTCGGGTTTTTAGATAAAAAAAAGTGACCTGATAACCAAACCATTTAAAGTTCAATTAGGTCCGGTTGGGATTATTCGAGTCCCGGTTAGTTCGGGTCGGGTTGTTCGATTTCGGGTTTAGATGTAATACAAAAATTGTTTTTCTTTAAAAAATATCAACAATTTCATCATGTTACTTAAAAAATATTACCAAAATTTAAATATTATTTAACAACATGATATGATATGTTTAAAAGTCCTAAACCTGATGTTTAAGATGCCAAAGAATTTAACTTAAACACATATATGAAAAAAATGACGTTAAATGTTTGGGTTTTTATTCGGGTTTTTCAGGTCGGGTTGTTCGGGTTTTTTGTTTGGAAAAGGTGACCCGATAACCGATCCATCCAGGGTTCGGGTTGGTTGGGTTTCAGTTATTCGGGTTTGGGTTTTTCGGGTTTTCTCTATTCAAGTTCGGGTGACTTTGAATTCGGTGTCACACCCCGACAACGCACAGCGGAAAGCAAGTCATGAGGTAACGGAAGTTGTTACCACAAAAGTTTAACAAATCACACATTAATTATGTATGGACATCTTGTAAACACTCTCTAATCAAGCACATTTAAGTTTCCGGTCCAAGAAAGTTTAAAAACATGTCTTAACATAAACATTGTTTTACAAAATAAAAACATAGTTTCAAAAGTTATAAAGTTTTAAGGTCTCAATATCATGTCCATAGTGCATGCTAAACTCACACTCACGACCCCTATGCATCAGTACCTGAAAAACATGCTTAAAATTATCAACAAAAATGTTGGCGAGTTCACAGGTTTTAAGGCAAATAAACATATTTCCTTGTTTAAAATCGTATGATCGAGTACCGACTAAACTAAGAACCAAGTAGACTAGCTAGGTCATACAAGCATGTGCTCGCGGTGAGATATATGGAAGAAGCTAGAGTTCCTACATGTCCAAAAGTTTCTAAGCAATTTTACGAACGAGATCATGAATCGGCAAATGTTCATTTAATGAAGGATTACTTTGACGAAAACCCGACTGACCCCGACCAAAAGGTTTTTAGGCGTTGTTTCCAGGTAAATGAACGTTTATTTCTACGTATTAGTGGAGACTTGGAAAACGTCTTCCCGTACTTTAAGCAAAAAGCGGATGCGGGGGGGGGGGGGGGAATCATGGGATTTACCGCTATTCAAAGTGTACTTCAGCATTGCGTGTACTTGCCTACAGTAACACGACCTATATCAACAACGAGTATTTAAAAATGGACGAGTAAACATCACGCGATGCGTTATAGTATTTTTGTCAAGGTACATTACATTTTTTAAAGTAAATTCATTAACTTTTTTATATTTAATTTAATAACACACACACACACACATATATATATATATATATATATTTGTTTTTTTAGGAATAGTACATTTGTACGGCGCCCGTTATCTTAGAAGGCCACTTGGTACGATCTACAAAAAATTTACGAGGTGCATACGAATGAACATGGTTTACCAAGAATGCTTGGTAGCTTGGACTGTCATCATTGGATGTGGTATAATTGCCCAACCGCTTGGCGAGGTCAACACACACGTGGTGACTAAAAAGGACCGTCAGTTATTCTTCACGCGGTGGCTTCATTCGACTTTTGGGTTTGGTTTGCCTATTTTGATGTTTCGGGTTCATGTAATGACTTAAACGTTTTTGAGCAGTCGCCTGTGATGGAGGATTTCATTTCCGGTAGAGTAGCAAAGGCGTCGTTTTATGCTAACGAAAACTACTATCCACACGGATACTATTTGGCTGACAGAATGTATCCGAGGTATTCTATTATCGTTAAGCCGTTCGGTAAACCGTTTGATGAAAAAAGGGCACATTTTAAGAAAGTTCAAGAGGCCGCGCGAAAGGACATAGAGAGATGTTTTGGGGTTCTTCAACAGCGTTGGCATTATTTAAGAAATCCTTGTCGTGCATGGCCAAAGACAAAATGAGAGATGTTATGTATGCATGTATAATCATGCATAATATGATATTTGAAGACGGAGATAAAGCGATATGTCAACATTATGTACGGAAGCCGTTCAGGATTTACCGCAAGCGACAATGCCTAAAAGAATACTCAACGACATGAAGTTCGTGACCATCAAATACATGACGTGTTAACGGCGGATTTGGTCTAACATGCTTGGTCTGTTCGGTATATTCCAAACGAAGGCGAAAGAGAAGATGAAGACGAGTACGACGAAAGCGAATATGAAAATTAATATTATTTGTGTTTTTTAATATTATTTTTAATATTATTTTTGTTTTTTTAGTTTTACTTGATAATTAAAAAAATAATAATAATTAGATAATCATTGGATGGGGCATTAAATTTAAAGCCACAAACTACACCCCATTTTCTTTTAAGGCTGGCTGACTGGACTGCCACATGTCCCAATCATTGGATGGGGCATTAGATTTTAAGCCCCTCACTACACATGGTCTTATAATTATGTTTTTTTGTATATATTTTTAACTGGTAGAATACTCGCATGATTCGGCGGCGACAATCTGCAACACGATACTTATTTAAGTTACTTTATTAACCCTCTCATGATATATTATACAAAACTTATATTAGTTTACAAAATAATTTAAAATTAAAATTCGAGTGTCAACTACTTTCACTAAGTGTCGCGTTTAATAATTGGCAACACATCTTTTTAGTCCAAGACCCAAGGGCGACAATTGTAAGATGGAGTCTACAATCTTTGCTCGAGTGTCGCGTTTAATAACTGACGATGATATGAAACTACCCTAGATAACCATTATCTTGACTATTTTAGCATAGTGTTATACCCGTATAATGTTTAGGTATCAATGTGATGAAATGAAAACTAAAGAATGCTATGTTCCGGAATTTCATTTAAAAGAGAAGAGAAAAGAAATGGTGGATTCTTTTTTCTTCTTTTCCTTTCTCTCATTTTCCTTCTAATTTGGAATGATGACTTTTAGGCTAAAACCTCCTCCTTTTCTCTTCCTTTCTATCCTTAAAAAAACCCTGGAACACATTTTTTTATTCCTTCCTTCTAAATCCTTTATTTTCTCGCTTTAAATAGAAATCGGGAACACAAGTCTTTGTCACATACTTAATATATATAAGGTATAGATTGGATGAATTCAAGAACAAACATGTTTTCCGATCGGCTTTATTTACAACTTACAAGAAAGATAATGTTTATGTTTTGTTAGAAGCTAGTGAGCTGTGCCCGTTTTACATTATTTACAACGGGGCGGATCGTTTTCTATAAAAAATAATAATAAATAGAAACGTTGACATATTGGTAAAAGTAACGTGTTTTACATTAAGTAACAACCGAAACGAATTCAGGTAACGGTTTTTCGACACATTTACTTTTTTTTGGAAGGTGTTTTCAGCGGTGAATCCAAACGATGCACAACCCCTCAACCCCCGTTCGAATCCAGGCCAAACGCGGGTGTTGAATTTCTCACCCCTTATTGCGAGTGGGGGGACTCGAACCTGAGACCAAGCCCGGGCGGGAACCTCCCTAAGGAGTAAACCCTCCCACCTCCAACCAACTGGGCTGGACATCATCGGCTTCGACACATTTACTTAACTAAAAAAACTTAATTTAAATTAGCCACAAAATGACTATAAACACATTATTAAACACCACCCTAATAACGGATATAATAACGGATTCGTGTAACTTTGAAGCCCTCCCGCCAAACCTTATCAACTTATCTACTAACCATTAACAACTCTCTCTCTCTCTTATCATACACAAAACAATGTCTTCCATATCTCTATCAATCTTCACATCTCTTACTCGATCAACACACTCCACCTCTACAAATTGGCGAATAAGATCCTCTTCAGCCGCGCCTCCAAACGTCGATTTCAGTTCTCTCGAATCCGCCATTTCGAAGGTTTTTATTCTTTTCTTTCTCCATCGTTCCGATTTAAATTCATTTTGTATGCACCCGGTTGAAAGTTACTAGGTTTTGATTTAAATTATATTAATTAAGAACCATAGTTTGGAACTAGGGCTGTTGAAAAAGCTCGTGGCTTCTTAAAAAAACTCGTTTGTAAACGAGTTGAGCTTGAGCCGAGTTAGGCTAGGTTAGTTGGCTCGTTTAAATTAAAGCGCAAATTTATATACATACACAGTTACAACACACACATACATAATAAATGTGTGTGTATATATTTTAAGTTAATGAACTGGCTCGTGCTTTTTACAAGCTGAGTTCGAGCTCACATTTCAGATTGTTAAGATAAATGAGCCGAGTCAAGCCAAGCTTGTTTAACTTTGAGCCTAAGCCCGAGCTCAACCTAGCTCGGCTTGGCACGTTTACAGCCCTAGCTTGGATAGATTGTGGATGTTTGTTTTGCAGTGATCTATTTTGTTAAACATCAAGAACTTCTGGATTGCTCCCGAAGCAATCCGGTTTTTAGATCAAGTGCAAAGGGTGGTGCAGAGTAACTCTCCTGCGGCCAAGGACACGAGCTTTATTTTTAATAGAGTAGGCTTTACCATTCAAAAAGGGTAGCGGCGCAGCTTGTTGCCCGTTTACGCTCCGTGACGCACTTAATCAGCTTATAAATAATGCTAGTTGGATTTGAATTTTTTTCTTTTTTTTTTCCAGAAGGATAGTGATGCTGTAAAAGAAGCACTTAATCAGCTTTCTGAATCCGGTTGGGCTAAAAAGTGGAGTTCTCAACCCTATCTTTCGCGACGCACGGTTGGTTGTTTTGAACATGGTTTAATGTTGTAAAATAGCAAACTACTTGGCTCATTGGTGGTTCATCCATACTGTTTTAGACACTGAACTTAGGTTTTTGGTCATCTTTTATGAATTCTACATCTTCTTTAGCTTGCAGGGGCGCGTTAAAATGGTTGTATATTTAACTGTGACTGTTATAGTGGAGAAGTTATCTATGTTTAGTATCAAACTTTATATATAAAGCCCCTATGTAACCCTATTATACACACATCAGTATACAATACATTGACCAATATAGAAGAACATTGAGAGCTTGAGACAGAAGCATTCCTGTTTTACAATATTAGCCCTATAAATATATGAAAATCCCAACATATTTTGATACAACTGGTAGGATTATTTTATTCTAACCACCTGAAGTTTCTTCAACAGACGTCTCTTCGTGAGTTGACAACTCTTGGTTTGAAAAATGCTGAGAACCTTGCAATACCTAGCGTTCGAAATGATGTAAGTTGTCATAAGCGCGTATCATGTTTTTAGTTCAATAGCTCAATGGTTGTTTGTTGCATTGGTTTCAGTTTTAATGATCTTTTCGTGCTTATATGTTTCACGAAATTAATTTCATGACAGTGATGCAGGCAGCTTTTCTTTTCACTGTGGTGGGAACTACAGGGTTCTTGGGAGTTCTTGCTGGTCAGCTTCCTGGGGTGAGCTCGATATCTTTGGTTTTTCATGCCATCTGTTTCTATAAGTAACGAGACGCCAAAATATATAAAATGACACAATTTTAACTTCATAGAAAACCTCCTCAAGCACTGCACTGGGAAATGATTTTTGATATTGGGTGTATGTTGTTATACAACGTTTTAAGTAATTCAATAACCTTACTTTTGTGCTTATATATCTTATCATTACATCTAGCAATCATTGTTTTATTCAAGAAATGTGTTGATTAGATTTAGGGTAGTTTTCGTATGCCTAATGGGCTAATTTGGGTCTACAATGGATTATGGACCACTGGTATGAAACTGCCACCGCCACCGCACACCATTGCTTTTGCCTGCTGTCACCATATAAACATATATGGCGAGTGTATCTATTTTGATACTTTTTTTCTAAAATGACCCATTTCAACCTGTGTTAGAGTCGAACCAAATTGATATTTTTAATAAAACAACCTGTTATCTGTCCTGCCCGTTTTTTGCCAGGCTTGTATACAATGGATTGTGTTTGTAAATTAGGCATGCACTTGATACATTACTGACTACACTGAGACAAGTCACCCATGATAGATCTTGTTATCTCACTTTAGTCTATGATTATGTTGTGATTTTGTTGCAAGTAGAGATTATCATTGAAGTGTTTTGACTTTTTAACTTCGGTTTAAATTCTGTAGGATTGGGGCTTCTTTGTACCATATTTGATTGGTAGCATTTCTTTGGTAGTTCTGGCCGTAGGGAGTATTTCACCTGGGTAAGTTTAACACTAAATATTTAGTCCGTACCAAAACTACTTGTTACGACCTATAGCTGTTTTGACCCGTTACATGCCTCAACCATTTTAACAGCTCTAAACGGTTTTGAATTTATCTAAAGTAGCTCAAATATGATGTAGGCTTCTTCAGGCTGCAATTGGTGGATTCTCAACCTTCTTCCCTGATTATCAGGATAGAATTGCTAGACATGAAGCTGCTCATTTTCTGGGTAATGTTTACTCTTAGCTATCTGTACTGACTGCCGATGAAAAGGGGAAATATAACAATGATCTTACAAACTTACTGTATAAACTTATTATACTATCTTACATATATTGTTCTGTAAGTATACCAATGTATTACATATCTAAAAAAGACAAAAGAAGGTGTTGGCAGGTCAACCTGACCTGACCCGGGTTATAACTAACTATTCTGTGAATGGCAGTTGCCTACTTACTAGGTCTCCCAATTCTTGGATATTCTCTGGATATCGGAAAAGAGAATGTTAACCTCATTGATGAAAAGCTGGAAAAACTTTTATACAGTGGACAACTGGATTCAAAAGAACTCGACAAGTATGTTTGGATTGAACTGCTAACCAATTCAGTTATGTTGTTATTCTTGGTTAAATAATTATCACATAAGAAAGAATGTCCAACTTTATGATCATAGTCGAGTAGTTTATTATATTGAAACTTGTGCTTCCTTTAGCTTTTTAACGCATGAGAATTCAATGAGTATGAAGGTCGAATTGATTGGGAACTTGGTTGAATAATCCCCTCCCAAATCCTTAAATAGAAAGAAATCAAGTTAGAGGGGCTTGTAGGGATTGAACCCTCTAAACCGTTTCACTACCTAGTGAGCTGTGAATGTGAGAAAAGTATCGTGTGTAAGAGATAATTGTTTTCTTGAAAACAATCTTTGAGATGATGACCCGTTCCTTATATAGGCATAATTTGTTTTCTACAAGATAGGACATTTATGCCGTTTTGCCCAATTGGAGACGTGAAGGGGTGTGAGTATGAGATCAAATCGTATTGCAACATTCAAAGTCGTTTGAGATAAACCAATAGGAGTGCACTGATATGTAGTTGCTTTGTCTTTGTAAACCTTAAGTACTTACTAAGCTTCACTCTCAGGTTGGCGGTTGTAGCAATGGCTGGGCTAGCGGCTGAAGGTTTAAAATATGATAAAGTGGTTGGCCAATCCGCTGATCTATTTACTCTACAGGTATATCCTTATGAATGAGTCGATTCACCTTGTGTTTTGCCTCTAACGGGTCAAACAGGTAAAAAATTATAAGAAACGGGTCAAATACATCAAAAGTAAACCAACATGTATTTTAATTCATATAAGCTCATAAATCATTTTATCCAATAAAATTAGATTATTATTAAATAATCTTATTTGTAAATTTTTTTTAACCACTGATTGCATTCTTTCATTCCCGGACAAAGAAAATTACATTAAGATAACAGGCAGACGGGCAACAAGAAAAAATGAAATTTTTGTTCAACCTTTTTTTTTTTGACTTGACCCATTAGACAGTGTTCCAAATATTACACATTTTGACCCAACTTCTTTCAACTGCAATCTCATGTAATTATATTCATAATCCCAGAGATTTATAAACAGAAGTAAACCCCAGATCAAGTCACAAGAACAGCAAAATCTGACCAGATGGGCAGTAAGTCACCTATTTATCAAAAGTGTACCATGAATTAATTTCCGTCTTTTTATTTGCTCAAAATATTTATGTATGAACAAAACATGCAGGTTTTGTTTGCAGGGTCATTGTTAAAAAACAATGAAAAACTTCATGAAGCTGTAATGTCCGCGATGTCAAAGAAGGCGAGTGTGGTAGAGTGTATCGAAGCGATTGAAAACGCGGCTGCATGATCCAGCAACTAGTAGTAAATACCACTGATTATATAAATTGGCATTTCATTGAATATGATAATAATATTGTTGTATATGTTTGGTTAAAATTGAATTTCGTACACTTGGAGACAAGTTTGTTTAGTTGTATGTTGGCTGAAAGGTGAATAGCCAGAATTACAACATAAAAAGGTTATTATCATACAAAAACAACATAAACGCACCTATTTTTGAACAAAACGTGTCTTGGAAAACGAAAATGAGTTAGCATAATTTCAAATATGTAACTGATTTTATCATTCAAGTCACCTATATAAGTATGTTAAACAAATTTCGAGACTTTGTTATACTCGAATTCGATCGAGGGATTTTTTCTGTATCAAAAGGGAAAGTAAGTTGGGATTGTATGTATCAACACATAAAAACTAGTATAATATATAAATAGACATTATTGTCCCTAGAAAACCCTTGCGAGTTGCTAAAAGATGACACAAATAGAAGCCATGAAATTGGTTTAAAACCAATCATGTATCATTATTCTACATTGCGCAAATAAATTCCGTTTTATTGTTCCTCAACTTACATTACAATAACATGGAGTCCATAATGTCGATAAGACCATTTGCGAATCGACAACAACGTGAAAGCAGTATATAACTTACAATGCAATCATAGTCGGCCATACATGGAAAGCATATCTCTTAGCTTCTTTGCTTGGCTATCCATGTTCGAAAAGCTCATTGAATTTGGTATCCTCCAACCCCAATTTCCAGACTGCATTTACAAAAATTAGAACATATTTTGTCAATTAAAACAAAAACAAACAGACACGCTCTAAATGTTATACTTAAAACTAAAAGTTGCCACATGCAATCTCAATTCATGTACTTATAAATTGCGGCTTTTTATCCCTGATGGGTCATAAGGGAAAATCAGTATTTTAATGCATAAAGCCTTCTAAACCATTTTATTTAAAAATTTAGAACACGACTTGAATAACCTTTTTTTGCAATCGAATTTAACACACTAATTACTTATAAAATATATAGAATGCAATAATAAGAAAATGCCCACTACTGCTTTTGCATCTTTGATTGAGCCGCCCAAAATTATCTCTAAAACGCTTGGGGGGGTGTCCACAACCATGATCAATGATAACACACACGTGCGTGTGTGTGTGTAATATGACCAAAAAAAATGAGTTCGAATATTATTACTTGTGTTGCTGGGATATTCATTCTAGCGGAACTTCCCAACCCGAGAATATCCTGCATAGGTATGATTGAAGTTTGGGCTACTGAAGCAACAGCAGCTCGGATTAGGGCCCATGAGATATCATCATCCTCAGAAATTGATAGATAGTTAAGCACCTGAGGTAAACAAGAGTCATTGCGACAGGATCCAGATAGCATATATAAGGAAATTGGTTTGTAAATGAAACTAAAATAGAAAGCATGATGATAACAACCTAGATAAGGATTATATTCGAGCGGTAAGTCAACTCTTTAGGGTGGTAACCCAACTCCCCTAATGATGTTCAATCGTTCAAATCTCTTCGATAGTAAGCATAATAGTATACTAGTCTAATTCCTTATTTATAGATTTTCCTAAGTACTAAGTAGAACCTTAACTCTTTTTAAATAGTAATCCTAGACCAACTAATATTTATGCATAAATACTACAATTAGATTCAAATATATACCAAACACTAACAAATAAAACACCGTTGAACAGAAATCTAAAGAGATTGCAGTGAAAAGAAACACTCACATTGCATTTTTCTTCTTGCTGAAGAACATCCCACCAACCTCGTATCTACGACAAAAGTTGCAAACTATCAATGATGTACAATGTAAGCATAACATGCAAATAGAGAGGGAAACCTGTCGATTTTGAAGCACAATGGCAATATGGTGCGACTGCAATTTTGTTTAGTTCTTTGAAATTTGAACTGAGGTTTAGGAATATGTTTATTATTTCGTATATATTGTGTCCTATAAATTAACCTGATGTACATCAATACATGAATGAAAGGGATAAATTACCGTGTCATTATCGTGAGTTCCAGTATATACAACTTGATTTTTCTCATGATTATGAGGCAAATGAGGATTCGCTGAATCACTTCCAAAACCTGTACATGCAATTGTTATCCGAATTAATTTATGAGAATTTTGAACTTTGGGCTACCCGATTGTCCTCAAAATGAAATGGGACAAAAAGTAAGAAAGAATCTAGTACCAAACTGGAGAACAGCCATTCCAGGTGCCCCAATGGATTTCCGAAGTTGGACTACATCTTCAGTTATAACTCCCTGTAATGCAACAATAAAGGAAGCGATAATATGGTACCCTTTTATAAGTCTTAAGTCTTAACAGCTTTTATATCAGAATATGCCTTCAAAACCATCTAAAAAGTATATTTTGTTTTGCAAATAAGCATTTTACTACGACCTCATATTTCCGTAAAGCAATTGGATGGCATTCTAACACAAGTGTTCTAGTTGATATCGTTCTGACAGCTATGAGAAGCAATCAATATCTCTGATAAGCATAAGGTAGCTACGCCATCAAACCGTAGCTTTGAAGATAGTTGCACAATTAGTAAATCTTTAACTTCATTATCTTCTTTATAGAGTAAGGTTATTTCTCTGATTAATAAAATCAACTGTATCTCAGCTATTGGCCAAGGTAGAGGTTTTTATTTTATCCTACTTCCATATCTTTCTATCCATGAAACATGTGTTGCAAGGCTATAGATGAGAGATACAGTGAAAAGGATAGATAAATAAGTGGTGCTTGGTTTCAGGGTATGTGTTTGAGTATGTGTATGGTTGAGGGGTTGGGTTTGAAGAAATGGGGTTGATACCCATGAAACTGGTATCCCCTATATGCACTGAGGGTTGATGTTCATACCCGTTTCGATTGCATCACGTTATCACACTCATACCAACAGAGGTTTCCGAGTGCAAATCAAACACCAACTAAGACCCTAAGTACATCTAGGCAGCTCTTAGAAGTTAAATGCTTGCAACTAAGAATTTTAAAATGCATGACGGATGCAAGTCAATTTGTAAATCGTACCAAGTCTTCTGCTATGATATTGATGTTCCCAACAGCTCTAAAGATAGCATCAAATAATGAAATTCCGGGCCCCACCTACTATCAAACAAAAGAAATAACTTAGAGAGCATATGAAGCAATAAATTTGAATAAAGTTTGCATATCGGAAGAGCATATCTGACCTTCCATCTACCCAAAGTCGCAATTTTTGCTTCTGCAAAAAAAGAAATCAGTATTATAACACGGATATGATGAAGCAAGATTCCTTCATTTCAAATGATACGTGCCTTAAAATTCTATTTAGGATAAACAAACTTTCAGGAAAAAACACTCCTGCCTCCATAAGTCTTTAACTATTAACTGCTGAAATGGCATTCATGGATGCAACAATTAATGCACATAAATCGTCTTGTTTTCCCTTCATACAATCACTGTTTATGGGGAAGTATTGTAGGTACGAGGGAAACATATGCTCAAAATCAGAGTAGATTTTATTTTAAGGGTGTAAAACAAACTCTGCACACTTATATGTAACCCAGGTCAATCTGGAGGAAAGGTTTTCTTGTTATTATACACAAAACTCACCAGAAGGAACAGCCCAAAAGCCAGAAAATCCCCTGAAATGATCTATCCTGAACTCATCAAATAGATCTTGTGCACGTTTTAACCGGCGCACCCACCATGAAAATCGATCTTCTTCCATTGCTTTCCAGTCATACAGTGGGCTTCATATGAAATAAAATATTATTCCTTATTTATCACTCATACAAATGCATATAAATCAAGAAATTTAAATGTCTTATAGCATGCGATTAAACAATGTATTCTGTAAAATCCAGAAATAAACAATTTTCTTCAAAATAATAACTATTTACAGAAAGTTATGGTAATTCGGGTGTAGTGCAAACCTGTCCCATAGCTGACCTGTTTCACTAAATGCATCAGGGGGAACACCACTAACCAAAAGTGGAAAGCCTTTCCGGTTCTGCAAGACAAATAAATATAATCTGAGACTAAAGAGGAGCATCAAAACACTTTACACATAATGGATACAGTTGAAAAGATGGGTGGGTTGAGTAACATGTCAAAACAGGTTTGGATTAAAAAAAGTCACTTTTGGTAAAGGTTGGGTTGATCAGTAAACACTTTAGTACATTTATAAGACTTCTTAGATATAACTAATGCATGAAATATGATTAACGAAACAACATTACTAAAAGAATAATGTAAATGAGCCTAAATTGGGCACTTCCAAAATGCTTCCTTTTAGAAGGATTTAGGAGGTTATATGCACTAAAAATTAGAATCGGGCAACTTTCAGTAAATAGGCTAAATTGCCACCTCTAAATAATGCAAATCAACCATAGTTATTATCTACTCACGAGCAAAAAGTATTTCTTGTTTGCCCAAACATCTGCACTGTGATAGCCAACATAGATGGGCATGTCGCCCATTATGCTTATCCCCTTTGTCTGTGCATAATGTCGAATATTTTTCCATTGTCTTTGAAATAAGAACTGCTGAGCGACAAAAATGTCGATCTGCATACGGGAAGGGCAAAAATGGTCAAAAAACAAGTGATCTGGCTAAAATCAAGTATAATGGGAGTAAATGCATGTAAAGGAAATGTCAAAGCGCTGACATCTTACAAATTCCCTTTTACTTTGGTAAATATCTTGTAATGCAGCAAGATGTCGATTCTTCAAAGGCTCAGGCCAATCATACCAATTATATGTATCATAACAGTCATCAATAGCAGCAAAATATGCTGCATCGTCAAGCCAACCTATGTAATTACGAAAAGAACACACTGAAATTAAGTTCCCAAAAAACCTCAGGATATTTTGTATTGTAAACAACAAAATATAGACATTTGGTGACAAATGCACACAAATTCTAACAAGAACTTGTCCATATCGAGCAAAAGATCTCTTTTAGAAAATGAAAGTAGAAGTGAACAGCACATCAAATAGTTTTTGTAAATGCATTTATGATTTACATCAATAAGTTGAATTATTGCCCTGAATGAAAAACAAAATTGTTTAATTGTAAGATGGACTTTTCTAATTTGATAAAACTGAAGGCGGGTAATGTAATATTTCTGAAAAAGTAAATTTCAGATTTATGCATTTTCAGTTCAACAACAATTACCATAACAGCTTAAAGAAAAGATATTTTACTTGCAACATCAGGATCTTTGTGAAAATCTTCGAGCTGACATTTGAGATCCCCATTACTTGAAATGAGCCTCTTTGCAGCCTTAGCCAAAACAGAGGTTGAATCTAAAATTTAGCGCAGCTAAAAAAACAAACTTTGTCTCTGGACAATGCCCAGATCCAATTTGGTCATGTTTGATTGCATGTATGTGAGTGTTATTTAAACTTGGTTTATAATATCCTTGATTATTACCAACTACGGTCCAAACATGTTCTTTAGAAAAGGAATCTGAGGCAAACAAATATTAACTTGTGCATGGTCCCAAGAGACAAAATGTGAGTTTATAAAGCACCCCCAGATCCTTGAACATTGTGCAAGTCCAATATAAATTTGAAAACGAACTACTCTTTCCGTAATAGTTTACCTTGGCTATCAGCGGATCCTTTATGATAGCAACAGTTTCATAATTTACACGTTCTGTGTCCCTGCACAAATGCTACACTGATAAAGGTATACATCAAGGTGGTAAAATATACTAATTGTGTTTGCTTCATGTAATCAATGATTTTTACAGTGGTTCAGGAAGCTCTTCTTTCATCAATAAACCATCTTTCACAAGCTCATCTAGGGATATCAAAAGAGTGTTGCCACAATTTGCATCCTGGAAATGAACATTGGAAATATTTTTCACTATTTTATCACAAAAGAGAAGTACATATAATTTAGAAGCAATGTGCATATCTGAGATCACATGTAACCAATGAAAAAAGTAGGCCTCAGTTCTGATCACATAAATAATCTCCCTACCCCATTTTTGCAGTTATACAAAGTTGCATTCAGTAATTAACCATGGCCATCTATCCTCTTGCTATTTTATGTGCATATTTATTGTTAAATGAAGCAAGGTGCAGTTGTAATATGGTGCTATTCTGGTGTGCTGAACTTAGCAAAGATATGCTGAGCAAAACGGTGGTGACTAACTAACACAGTGAATACTGAAGGATAATAAAAAAAAAAATTATTGATTAAAACAACTTCTTCCCTAACAGAGAATTTGAAGTATATTGACACTCAAAAAATCTTAATCAGGTCCTCATTATAAATTAATGTTAAAGCTTGTTCGATGTCCTGTAACTCAAACGATGAAAAATGGTACTTTGTTACACATATTCCCATTAATCATAATTTCTTCAGTAACCCTCTATATTTTTCTTCTATTTCTTTGCAGCTCTCCCTTTGTATTTTCATTAGATGGAAATGGGGCATTCTAGTTAATGCTTTTCATGCTCAAATACTAATAAGTTTTGACAACTAGTTCTAGGGATGAATTCCATTAGCGTGACTTTTCATGCAGTGGTTGCAGTCACTTACTACACTAGATATACTTCACAGCCAACCCTACTATTTTTTTTGTCAGGTTGTTGGCTGATCCCTTATTTGTTGATAAAAGTTCCATCCATTAATACCTGTCCAGAGTATGGAGATCCCTCCTCATTAGCCTTCCTACCAGGTGGAACAAGTGGGAGTACCTGCATAAACACAAAGAAACAGTTTAGAATAACATACACCTGAACAGATTCAACGAGAGTGCAGCATTAAGAACATAGTAGTTTGAAAGTACGATTGCAACTAGAACAAAGCTCATAGATGAAACAAGACCAAGAAACAGTGTAGAGCAAACACACTTTCAGATGTACTAAAAAGACAAAAACTGATAGGATTCCAGAACTGAAAAAAATTCCTTTTAGAACACTGTAAAAGATTTATCAGCTTTCAAGTAACTGAGGAAAGTTTGCTGCAGACAAAAAAAAATCTACAGATCACATCTGTATTACATTCTGGAAACAATAGCACAAGACTTGAGCTAAGTTCATTAGTTTGTTTTCTGGGTAACCATGAGAACCCATTACCGGAAAACTCACAGGACGAGCCAGTACCCTGCTAACCAATGGATCAGGTAAATTGAACTTGTGCTGGGCAGGTGGCCTTCAAAAGATTATGGTAGGAAACCAATGGAAGCAACATTCTAACCTAAACCTCTCCAAGAGAGGAATCAGGTGCTAAGGGTAAATGGTTTAATCTACTTTCGTATACACTCCCTCTCAATCAAATTCAGCAAGAATCATATCTTAATTTTGCAGGCAAAGTGGATGGCATCTATGTTGTCAAGACTCAAGAGCCCTTCAGAAGAGTAGAAAGAAAAGCGCCTTGCAGCAATCCAAGCTCTCTGGTGATGTTCCGGCGATTTTCTGGGCAGTTTCCGGTCAAGTTTTGTAAATTTCGACAAAAATATACAATATCTGGCCAAACTGGTCTGAAACATGCAAAAATGACCTGGAACCTGCCTAAACTAGCACACAACAAGCCTAAAACATGTCTAAAATCCCTAAAAATTGTATGATTATGCTATGCACCTTGCTTATCTTAGGCCCTCACCTTTTAAGCGCCTAGGCCCAAGGCTCACCCACCCTTTGCACCTTCAACAACTATGGATGGCATACCAAACAACCTAAGCAAAACACACACTCCCAGCTACATTATAATTAACAACTCTTATACCATAACCGTTAACTCGATAAAGATACGCTACATTTCACTTTTCAACACCTAAATTGCTGTATCTCTACTTCTACCATCCTAAAACCGAAACTACATAAAAATCTCTTCTCAAAGCAATTAAAATCAACGTCAATCTATAACAGATGTCATTACTCATAAAATCAACTACTACAAAAGGGACGATATCGGTACTAGTACCGTACCGAACCGTTAGCGTACCGCATAGTATGGACACCGGAATTTAAAGAAAACCAAAACCAAAACCCAATACAAATGGTAGATGTTTGGTCCGTAGTGATATAATACGGTATCGTTAAAAGTCCCAAACCAATACCTCACCGCACTAACACTGAAATTTAGCTAAATTTAAAACTGAATACCATGCCTTATATGTTTGGTCGGCACCTGTATGGTACCATACCGATAAAAGTCACAAATCGATACCACACTATACCGATACCGAAATTTAGCTAAATTACATATTTTCACTAAATTTCATAACTGACAAATTACATTAGGATGGCAGGCAAACAGCCAACAAACTACGCCACCACCCCTTTTTGAATAGCGAAACTTAGTCTACTAAAAACGAATCTTGCCCCTTTGGGGCGGTAACATTGGTGTGACAACCTGTTGGACCCTGGCTAGGAAGCGAACAACTTCCGACGCCAAAGAGCCAAAGGTATCAAAAGCTAAAGGGATAAAGACATGTTGATTATCTTCACATGCTCTAGCATGCTTCTTGTCTTTCTTTGACTCTGCCCTCATCATTGGTTGCCCAGCCACAAACCCATTTTCTCGAAACCCGGGTAGGGGGGACCGTATATGTTTGGATGGCACCGGTATGGTACCGTATGGGATACCGTATCGTATATGTTTGGTCAGTACCCGTATAATACCGAAATTTAGCTAAATTTAAAACCGAATACCATACATATATGTTTCGTCGGTACCGTTGTGGAACGTTACCGTTAAAAGTCATGAACCAGTACCATACCACGGTACCGCATCATACAGATACCAAAATTTAGCTAAATTTAAAACTGAATACCTTACGGTATATGTCCAGTCAGTACAAGTATGGAACGGTATCAGTAACACCTACATACCTAAATTTAAAAAAAAAAAAACTCATTGAACAAAACCCAAACCTGCCAGACGGAACAACCAGCTTCACTCAACCAATCGATAAACCTAAAAGCCTGATCACCTAAATCACCAACACCATAAGGTCCATTAAACGACGTCGGATGAAGCAGCACTCCAGCTCTCCTCCTATCAGTGGGTTCCGTTTTAGGAAGCCAGTCAGCATAATCCTCAGGCAAATCGTCACCAACTGCGTATGTATCAACCGACGTAGCAGTCGCTGTAACAGTGTGATTACGAATGCGTTTAATTTGTTGTTTATGAGTTGGAGAGAAGGAAGTGGTGGTGAAGGAATAATGTGTGAGGGTTGGATGTGTAGGGAGGAGAGAGAGTGAGGAGAGAGAGTGGAGTGACATTGTTGGTTCAAAGATGGATTGGATGGAGGTGTGATTATTATTATTATTATTGTTGTTATATGGGGAGAGGGTGAGTTGCATTGGAGAGTGGGGTTAGGGAGAGGGAGCATGTGGAGTTCATGTGATGTTGATGAGAGCCTGAATTGATTCAACCGCAACCCCACCGCTTTTTCTTTTCCCCGGAAAAAATATCAGGGTTTGACCAAGTACACTAAAGATTTTTTAAGGGAAAATTGCATAAATGGTCATTTGACCAAAAAAAAATTGCAAAAATAAACATATAATGCGTCTAAACAACAGGGACGAGACGTTTTTTACCAATCAGACGCTTATACGTGTAAATCCTTAGACGCCTTAATTTTTAAGGTCTCTACGTCTGATCTTTAGACGCGAAGCTGTTATTTAGACGCAAAGTGCTTTAGACGCAAAGAACTTAAGGTCCCTGCGTCTATACATCAGACTCAAAGCTGTTCTTTAGACGCAAGGTACAACCTTTTTAGACGCATCAATTTAAGAGTCTGTTCTTTAGACGCAATAATTTAAGAGTCTTTTCTTTAGACGTAAAGTGTACGGATACGTCTACAAGTCTACGGATACGTCTACAAGTGTACGACCTAGACCGTTTCAACCTGACTCGTCCCGTACTGAACCGGACCGTTTCGACCCAGCCGGCCCGGTACGACCTGGACCATTTCTACCCGACCGGGCTCGGTAACGACCCAGACCGTTTCAACCTGACCCGACCGGGCCCGATGGCGACCCGGACCGTTTCTCCCCAACCGGACCCGGTAACGACCCCGACCGTTTCAACCTGACCAGTCCCGTATTGAAACGGACCGTTTCGACCCGACCGGGCCCGATAACGACTCAAACCATTTCGATGAGATCGGTCTCGTTAACGACCCGTGTTATTTCGACCTGGTCATCCGTTAACGACCTGAACGGTTTCGAACCGACCGGTAGAAAACGGTCCGGGTCGTTACCAGGTCCGGTCGGGTCGAAACAGTACGGGTCGCTACGGGATGGGTCAGGTTGAAACGTTCTGGGTCATTACCGGGCCCGGTCGGGTAGAAACGGTCCGGTTCGCTACTAGGCCCGTTCGGGTCGAAATGGTCCGAGTCACTACGGGACGGGTCAGGTTAAAACGGTCGGGGTCGTTACCGGGCCCGGTCGGGTAGAAACGGTTCGGGTCGTACCGGGCCGGCTGGGTCGAAACGGTCCGGTTCAGTACGGGACGAGTCAGGTTGAAACGGCCTGGGTCGTACACTTGTAGACGTATCCGTAGACTTGTAGACGTATCCGTACACTTTGCGTCTAAATAACAGACTCTTAAATTGATGCGTCTAAAGAACAGACTCTTAAATTGATGCGTCTAAAAAGGTTGTACCTTGCGTCTAAAGAACAGCTTTGAGTCTGATGTATAGACGCGGGGACCTTAAGTTCTTCGCGTCTAAAGCACTTTGCGTCTAAATAACAGCCCCGCGTCTAAAGATCAGACGCAGAGACCTTAAAAATTAAGGCGTCTAAGGCTTTACACGTGTAAGCGTCTGATTGGTAGACGCAAAGAGCGTCTCGTCCCTGTTGTTTAGACGCATTGTATGTTTATTTTGGCAAAAAATTTTGGTCAAATGGTTATTTTTGCAATTTTCCCATTTTTTAATGGGAAAATCACCAAAAATGGCTTGTTGACCGAGTGATTTATCATAATAGTCCCCTCCCGTCTCTTTGGAGAGACGGGTCACGGTTCCCAACAAGTTTGAACCATATCCGGAGATCCTTTAGAACCAACCAATAGAAAAGCAACACGTGGCCGAGGACTGTGTGGCGTCTCGGGAGACGTGTTAGAGCCGCCAAGACGACTCCTGTGGGCCCTTGAGACGTCTCACTGAGGGCTCGGCTTCGGTTCGGCTTATGAGTAAATCACCACAGCCGACCCACCGGAGACGTCTCAGACCTGCAAAAGACGTCTCCGGTGGAGACGGTTTACATTTCCCAAGCCGTCTCCCGAGACGGCTTGGGGTCCCAGCCACGTCTACCCATGACGTCTCCGGATTCGTCTCATGGGTCCCGATACGTCTCGGGTCTCTTCGTCTCCGGTGAGTCCCGAGACTTGTCCAACGGTTCAGTTATCCACCTCACCCCTATATATACCATTCTCCGTCCCAATCTCCGTCCCATTCCCCGTCCCAATCTCCATCCCATTCCCCGTCTGACTCCTCCACTACCACTACCACCGGCGTCTCATTCATACAAAGGAAAATGGCACCCCAACGATGGACTGAGGAACAAGAAATTGCACTAGTTTCAGCGTGGCAAGTGGCAACATGTCGAAAATAGCCCACACCCAACAAACAAGTGGTACCGTATCTTACATGAATACAATCGGTTGGTGGGAGGCTCAGACCAAACCATCGACTCTCTTAGCCGTAAGTGGAACGACTTAAACACGAAGTGTCAGCTCTTCAACGGGTACCACTATCGAACACTTCGATCGGTACCTTCAGACATGCCCGAAGACGAGGCCATCAGATATACCAAAAAATAGTATCAATCCAAGCAGCGCAAAGAATTCAAACATGTGTCTGCTTGGCAAATGATGAAGGACCGTCTTAACGCGTAGCTTGTTTAACTTTTGTAATAATTTATATATTTATTTTATGTTTTTATTAATCCAATGAATCTTATGTTTATTTTATGTTTTTGAGAGATTTTTGTTCCTTTATATTATGTGCTATGAGTTTTTCAATTTGGCCAAATATTAAAAATATTACAACAAGGGAACAATCTTGATTTTCAAAACACGACAAATATTACAAAAACTATACTACTACACCAACAATAAACAAACTCGTTGCACACGTCGTATACCAAGACGTATCCGTTGCACACGTCGACCACAGAACATAGTTAGCAGTATGGGACGACGACGAGTTCCAGCGACGGACGTAGGTTTGGTAGAGAAAAATAATTTCCCAAATTTACTTGCTTTGAACCATTTGTTTGAATAACGTATGTGCTCTTCATAGACAAAGAACCAAACTTGCCAATAATCTAGACCACCACATCATCGAGGCATTCCACACGGGTTAACCCACGCGCAGATGCAACAACGGTCCAAGTAGCTGTACGCAGATGTAACAACGATCCAAGTATAATCGGACAATATTTTCGTAAGCCGGTAGGCTTCGGTTGGAAAAGTGGAGGATTTAAAAACGTCATGGATTGGAAAGCGCGTTGCGGCGAGGATTCAGTCTACCCCGGTTCGATTTATTACGGCATTCGCATTCGATATAAAAACACACGTACGTATATAAAGACTTCCCCGCATTGCGGGGCGCAACTCGAATTTATGCTATCTAATAATAACGTATTATACTCAACCGACTAACCCTAGCATGTTGTGGCGAGAATTCAGTCTACCCCGGTTCGATTTATTATGGTATCCGCATTTGACATAAAAACAAAAGACAAAGCCTACAATAAAGACAAAAATACATATATATATATATATATAAAGACAAAATACACATAAAGACAAAAACAAAAAAGAAAAGAAACGAAAATGGCACTGTCTATTATGACCGATGACATGTTTTGTAAATAACTTTAAAATGGATGGCAATTTGTATATTGTAGACAAACATTGATTCAAAATGTAAGATAGGATAATAATAAAGAAGAGAAAGAATATGGTTTGTTGATTTTAGTGTTATAGTAGATTTTGAATAAACTTGTTATTGTTATTAGTTAGCAAGTGCGTGTTTTAAATTTAACGACCAAGTCGGGCCAAAAGATTCACAACGTTTAGGGAACCCGGGGTGCTCACAGAGGAAGACACTACCACCCATCTCAAACATTACTTGTAACCGGGTGGAATTAGGAGTGCTTGATCATCGGGTACCCCTACACACATCTTTCTCTCCTATCTAACCTACACACTCACACATCTATTTCATTCCTCTCCCCATTAGTAAATACCACCCAACTACCCTATCTGATTTGGCCTACACCACTATACCTGATAATGCCTCAACCTCCCTAACACACACGTGCGCAAGCATATACACACACTAAGATCGGGTAGGTAATGTTTCTTGTTACATTAAGTAATTGTGCCCTATAAGAGTATTTAGAAAGAAGGCATTTAAGAGAGAGAGAAAGAGAGGGAGGGATAGAGGGAGAGACAAAACAAAGTTAGTTTTTCTTCATCTCTATTTTAGTTGGCAAGTCACGTCAGCATCCACGGCATCATCAATGCCATCATTGGCAAGCCACGTCATCATCCACGTCAGCGTGAGCATGCTATGTCAGCATCCATGTCAACATCCACTAACTAAGTTGGTTCTCAGTTAACAAAAGTTCATTGTCGGCCAATACGTTGAAAGTTGGGATCTTAATCGTTGTTGGGAATTTTTTAAGTACAAATTATTACCGACCAATGGGTGAAAGTTTGGATTATTAAAATCCAATACCCCAAGATATATTAAAATTAGGGGTGTGAATTTATGACACGACCCGAAAACACGACCCGGACCTAACACGAAATTAGCGGGTTTAGGTTTAGTCTAAATGGGTTTGGGTGAGGTTCAAGTTGAACCCGTTTAGCTAAACGCATCAGGTTCGGGTCAACCCTGTCGGGTTGGCGGGTTGACCCGTTTAACATATTTATACTATATATTGTTTTTTTACAATATGTTTTATGTTATAAATTATTGGTTAGGTATTTTATGTTACACTTATAACTTAAAATAGAAATTGGTATTAGATTTTATACATAAAACATAAATATTTTATATATGTTTGTGTTTTTGTAGTAAACTTTTAATTTTAATACGTTAGTTTGTGAAAAAATAAAAAAAATCAGGTTGAACGGGTCGGGTTAGGGTCAACCCGAGAATTCAGGTCGGGTTCTAGTTCATATGTATGTCACAATTTTCGGGTTCGAGTCGGGTTCGAGTTCATGTAAAATTTTCGGGTTCGGGTTCAGGTTGGACCCGCCAACCCGCCAACCCGTTAAGCACCCCTAGGGAATAGTGTTTTAGGGCATTTTTGGAAAATCAGATGGTTGTGATGGGTAAGATGGGTATTCTATACCTTTGCTGCACATATATTGTCAAGTCTCTACACGTGTATTTTGCCTACCTGAGTCACCAACATAATCAGCAAATATCTTTCTATAAACAAAATAAACCTCCTACTTAGGTGACAAAAAAGAAAAAATAGAGAGAAAAAAGAAGAGGAAATAGAGAGTCTAAAACCATTCAATTCACAGAGGAATAAATAGAGAGAGAAAAGAAGATGGCAGAGAGAGAGTCGATAGAGATGAGATGGGGGTAGCGGCAGTGACTTCATTTTTTAGAGCGATAAAGTTAGGCTTTTAGAGAGACAGAGAGAGAACGAAAGGTTTAGAAATTCGGCAACAATCGTCGTGGTGGTTGCGGTGTTAGTGTCGTGCCGTTGCTGATTATGTGTGACACTGTTGCTATACCTCATAAGTATTGCGACGGGGTTTGGTAGGCTTTGGGATAGAATTGTCGGCAAGAGATGAAGAAGACGTTGATGTGTACGACGGCTGCTTGGCTGATGATAGTGGCGGTGACAATTGACTACCATTTATTACTATACCTAGTGCTAAGTAATATACCGATAACTTAAAGAGTGTTAGTACCATATCGATAACTTAGTTAACCTAAACGATTACCAACTAAATTCCCGCCGTAACGCGGCGTAGAATACCACTAGTTACAATTTATTGGTTTTAGGCCACCATTTAGCCAAACTTATAGCTAGGTGTGAATGCTAAATAAAAAGTTAATGGTTGACAGTAGACCCTATTAATTTGTATGTACTAAAGAAAGACATTTAGAAACACAAACGATATATAAACATTTGATAACTAAATGAATGTGAATGTCAGATATACAATTCAATCAAAACATATCAATAAATTGAAATAGAATACTTATACTTTATAGCGTATATGTGGGTGTAATATATATGTACTATGCTTTTAAAATAACTAAAACAAAAAAGTGTTTTGTTGGAAAAAATAAAAAATAAAGTACGTACCATAGGATAAAGCCCTTGGTTATATGTATATTCTCCATCTTCTTCCTTTTCTCACTTGTGCCTCTTTTCTTCATTTCTTTTTTGAGTGGGTGCATACCCCCCTCCTCAACCCAAGGTCCATCCGCCCCTGCAAACAGTGTAGTGAAAAATGTCGCAATTGAACTCTCTTGTCTTGCTTCTTTATTCTTTTTCTTTTTTCTTTCTTTTGGCAGTTGCGAAAAAAGAGTTTGTTGCAGAGTCAAGTGAGGAAGAAGCACATCATTCTCATACCCTTATACTAAGCTCTTTCTTACCATCTTTTACCTGCAACCCCTCCACTAAAGGTTTGGTTTTTTCCCTTGCTCTCTCTCTCTCTAATATAAAGAGTTAAGCCAAAAGGCGCATAATATTTTTTTTAAAGGTTAATTTCTTTTTTGTTTTTTAATCCTGTGGTTATTGGGACTTGCACCCAAGACCTTCCACAATCTAGGTGTTTTAAAGGTTTTGCCTTTGCCAATGGACCACCACCCCATTGGTTAAGACACATAAAACTTAATCCTATAGCATTTAGATTGGACTAGCATATAACCTCGCGCGCGTTGCAGCACGCTCATGGGTAGAAGTCCACGCAATGCAGTGGGGACGTAATGGAATTCGGCTAGTATCGATTTCGTTGCGTACAGTATCGGCAAAGGTTTAAGTAACCTGTTTTTACATTTTAGTGAACGTTATTTTATTTATTACTGAAGATGGAGAAAACAAACCATCATTTAGTATTTTTATCATACATGATACAACATGTGTCTTGTTGTATTTAGTATACCTAAATTGTATGAGGTATACCTAAAGTACACACCAAATTCACAACGAATTATACCTAAATTATATTATCCTATATAATGATATACCAATGTTCATGAATAGTGCATCTTTAGCAGTTATATTGATATTTATATAGAATGTTTTGAATATGTTAACCAAAGTGTTTCCAGACCAGGTGGTGTGGGTGTTGTTTATTTATGGAAGCTGTTTGGGTTCGAGGTAGGTGACTAGCCCTTTTTTGGGTAAAAACGGTTTCTTGTGTTAAGGTGGTTTTATATCATAATAATATTTTTTTAATACAGCTGTATTGTTGAGTGATTGACACGCGTCTCCTTCAAGGAACGTGTCTTGGATTGAAACCCTCTTTTTCTTTCTTCTTCTACTGAAATGTCTCCCCTTTCTTTTACATTTTTCTTCTCATCTCTTCAACAAATTAATCTAGGGTTTGTGTAAGCTCTGTCAATTTCGCATATAGAGAACTCTTAGAACCAGCTAAAGTGGCAAGCTTACGTGGTGAGTTCGTTGATGGGTCATAGATTCGTCTTCTCTCCAACAGTGCACATATACCGACGATCTCTGTCCCTTCCGTAATTTTACAACCTCATGTGCATTTTGTATGGCCCAATTAAGATGATTTTCTTTCTTTATTTTTGATGTTATTTTATTTTTGCAAGTGGCTGTTTGTGATCCGATTTCATGGGTTCACTTGTGGGATACATTCTTTTGGACCGTTGTGTTGAATTAAGTTGGGAGATAATGAGTTTAGTATCGATCTTCTGCCAATCGAGTTGGGGAGTTTCGACATCGTGGTTGGCATGGACTGGTTGTCGAAGAACCGCGCAGAGGTCATCTGTTTCGCAAAAGTGGTTCGAGTTCCGTTGCCCAGTGGAGAGGTCTTATCCATACAGGGGGAGCGCAGGAAGACCCCGTTACGATTGGTGTCTTGCATGAAATCCCAGAAGTGCCTGCGGCAAGGTCACTTTGCATTCTTAGCGCTTGTGAGTGAGAAGAAGCCAGAAGGGAACAAGATCGAAGACATCCCTGTCGTGAGAGATTTTCCAGAAGTCTTTCCCAAAGATCTGCCAGGATTGTCACCCCCGAGGCAAGTCAAGTTTCGTATTGATCTCATTCCCGGAGCTGCTCCCGTAGCACGTTCACCTTACCGTTTGGCTCCGTCTGAGATGAAAGAGCTGTCCGACCAACTGCAAGAGTTGCTTGACAAAGTATTCATTCGACCAAGCTCGTCACCCTGGGGAGCTCCAGTTCTCTTTGTCAAGAAGAAGGGCGGATCGTTTCGTATGTGCATCGACTACAGAGAGTTGAACAAGCTTACGGTGAAGAACCGTTAAATAGATTATCTGTTCGATCAGTTGCAAGGCTCTAGTTTCTACTCGAAGATTGATCTGAGATCAGGCTATCACCAGTTACGTATTCATGAAGGGGACATACCTAAGACTGCCTTCAGGACGCGGTATGGCCATTTTGAGTTTCTGGTTATGCCATTCGGGTTGACCAACGCACCAGCAGTGTTCATGGATCTGATGAATAGGGTGTGTAAGCCTTACCTCGACAAGTTCGTGACCGTATTCATTGACGACATTCTGATTTACTCACGGACTCGAGAAGAGCATGAGCAGCATTTGAGAGTGATTCTAAATCTACTCAAGGAGGAGAAGCTGTATGCCAAGTTGTCCAAGTGCGAATTCTGGATTCGTGAGGTTCATTTCCTCGGTCACGTGGTGAACGAGAAGGGTATACATGTTGATCCAGCCAAGGTAGTGTCGATCAAAGACTGGCCTAGACCCAGTACCCCAATAGAAGTTCGAGAATTTATAGGGTTAGCTGGCTACTATTAGCGATTTTGCTCTCAAAGTTTGAGACCAACTTGGTATGTTTTGATCTTACTATGCTTTGTTATAAGTAATAAAGAAACTTTTAGCAAGTTAGGGTTTTAAATTTAACGACCAAGTCTGGCCAAAAGATTCACAACGTTTAGGGAGCCCGAGGTGCTCACAGAGGAAGACACTACCACCCATCTCAAACATTACTTGTAACCACCGGGTGGAATTAGGAGTGCTTGATCATCGGGTACCCCTACACACATCTTTCTCTCCTTTCCAACCTACACACTCACACATCTATCTCATTCCTCTCCCCATTATTAAATACCACTCGACTACCCTATCTGATTTGGCCTACACCACTATACCTGATAATGCCTTAACCTCCCTAACACACACGTGCGCAAGCATACACACACACACACACACTAAGATCGGGTAGGTAATGTCAGTGTTATTTAGTTATTTTAGAATCTGAATAAACCTCAATAAGAGTTAGGGGGTGTTTGTTTTTTCATGAGAAGAGCTTCTGGCCCCTTATGTTTGCGTTGCGCAGACACGTGCAGACATTTGAGGCGCTTAGATTGTTTGTTGTTTAGAAGAGATCTCACCTAAAAACATCCTCCCCGCCTCTTCCTCGAGCAGACTTGACCCCTCCTCTTTTTACCACTTCTCACACATCTGTACACACAAAACACAAGAGCTCTCCATCTTCATTATCTCAAAACCCTACCCAACCACCACCTCCCGCCGCCTCTTTCCTCCTCCCACCCCGAACCACCGCCTCCCTCCTCCTCCCTGCCCAGCCCGACGCCTCCCTCCTCCTAAACATTGATTATTTTGTAGGCGGTGGTAATATTTTGATGTTGATATAATGTTTGAATATTGGTGGTGTTTGATTGTAGTTCTTAGGTTAACAATATTAACTTCCTGACTGTTTATTTGGTAGTTCTGAATATGGTTATATTAGGTTGTCAAAGCTTTACCAGGTTTGATGTAAATTTATATCAAGCTTTTGAAATTGTAAATGTGATGTCACTGTTAGTATATTATAATTATCATTTTTATATTTTCTTTTTTAGTGTAATTTACAACTTAGAATTAAACTGATTTTGAGTTAACATCTGTATATAATTAATGGTTATAGTTTACACTTTTGTTAGCATAAACCTGTCAAATTGGACGAATATGTAAAAAGTATCCATTAACTTAGATGATTATGAAACAGAGCTTAGTAACAACTGTTTTAAGCAACATCTGTTTGAAGCAAACTGTTGAAAGAACATCTTTTTGAATCAACTATTTGTAGTAACAACTGTTTTAGAAAGATCTTCTTAATAGACTCATTGCCCTTGAACAGGCGTTACCAAACACAATTTTTCTTGCAACAGATGATTTGACTTCTTAATTTGATGTTTAGTAAACAGACCATAGCAATTGGTCTCTTTATGTTTTTTATATTTTGGAGAGTAATTGTTTTAAAAACCTTGAATCTAGCCGAGCTCAAGCTCGAGCCTAATCAAGCCTTGGTTCCTATCATACTGTCTATGCAAAACCAAAACTTCGTTTTATCAACACCACACACACACACACATCTGCCGCCGTCACCGTCGATCCACCGTCTCCGTCATCTTCCGCCGTCGCTTCTGCTAAATGTTAGTATCGATTACTTATATATAATTATAATATAATAATCCACTCAATTTATTAATTTCACATTTCAGTCTAAATTCTTCACTATCAACTTATTATTGTTGTTTTTTAAGCTTATAATGTGACTTATGTCTCGTTAATTTACAGTCAAATAGATAGATGGCTGAAGAAGCAATATTAGGGTTTCTGGAACATAACGAAGAGATAGTGGATTCAGGTGAGTTTGCTGTGGAGAAAGATATTAGTCATGAAGATATTGTTAAAGTTGTTAAGAGCCTCCATGGCTATGGATTAGTTGTTGCTCAGGTCTTTTTCTTTTCTTATTTATTTTAGATCATATGATGCTTAATAACTTAATATGTAGCTGAATTTTCCATTCTTGTTATTGTTTTTCTAGTTTTGTTTATTAGTTTTGCCATTTAAAATTAAACCATACACAAATACTTAGGTGAGATATTTTATGATCGATTATTGGTAGTTTAGAGACTTGAGATGATGAGATGATTCTTGGTTTATCTATGCATCTTCGTTTGGAGAGTGTTGAAAATTAAAGTTGCTATGAACTTAGTTTAGAGAAAGCGCGCCTAGGTGTGAGGCGTTCCTTCAGGCGCAGAGGGCTGTGCTTTGGCCGGTGGGTAACATAAGGCAATTGTTTACATGAAGCGCAGGCGAGGCGCGATTGATTGGTAAAAAAATGGCTTGAGGCGTAGGTGGGCTGTGCGCCTCAGCCCTCATGTACATGGCTTTTTTTGTGCAGCAGAATGTTGTACGACAGGCTTTTTAGGTTGTACATGTAGGTATTTTACAGGTTAAAACATATATGTAAAGCTCATTTATTGCTAAATTTTGAAAGCTATTTTATAGGCGAGGGCTAAGGCGAGGCAATTGCGCTTTAATTTTCTAGGTGATGGTTTAGGCTTAGATACCGACGAGATTATCAAATTCCGAAGAGTTTCCAGCCAAATTCTCTAAATGATGGCTAAATTCCAGCCAAATTTCTGTTATCTAAGGAAAACTACTTTTATACACTAATACCAAATTTCTCCTTTTATCTAAGGAAAACTACTTTTATACACTAATACACTATTATTTTAAAACTTTTGATGCTGAGTAAATGATATTAAACGTTATATAATAGCTTTTGTTTATTTTGTTTGAAGAATAGTAATATTTTTCTAATACATAATATATTTTTACTTCTTTCTCGTTCGTTTTATATCTCATGTCCTCACTTTTTTTGTGTCTTGCGCCTAGGCCTGAGGCGAGGCCTATGTTCCTTGTATAACTATGATTGTAGGTTAAGGTTCTTGATCATTCTACTACACGTTATATGCATAAATAAACGCTTCCAGCAATATGGTAATAGCATAGTGGTCTACATACTGCGCATATACTATACTTGTAGACAATGTAGTCTCACACATAGTCACATAATTTGCTCAAAGAACCACAAATTTCGTATTGGTACGAACTGTTCCCAGTCGAAATTCGCAGACGTACCAATCGTTGTTGACTCGTTGGTTCGTCGATCCAATTTTGGTGGTACGTCGATCCTTCTGAACTGGTACATTGATCCAATTAGGCTGCAAATCACGTTCCAATTGAACGATAAATCGCTCCAATTAGCCTTTAATCGTGAATCTAATCGATTGGATGGTGAGGAATTCTAGGGTTTGGTTGCTCGAAGGCTAGAAACCATGGAGAAGAGAAGAAGAAAGATGTAAAAAGCGGTTGTGATGTGTTGTAGGCAATGTTGCAAAAGGCGCTAGGCGGGCGGTGAGGTCCAGCCTAGGGACTAGTCGGGATTAGGCGAAAATTAGACAGAATTAGGCGTTTTGGTATTTTATACACACACACCAAATTTAGGTGCTTTTTGAAAGTATGTTAAGTTATATGCACATAATACTTAAAAATACTTAGATATATACACATAATACTAAGAAATACCTAGAAATACTTAGAAATTTTAAAAAAAATTAAAAAAATAAAATAAAAAAACCACCGCCTAGGCCCGCCTAATGGCCAGAACTCTGGCTAGGGCTTAATTCCGATTTCCGATATAACCTTCAGCCTAGCACCTAGGCGCTGCCTAGGCCGATTTTTACAACATTGGTGGTAGGTTTTTAGGGCTAGATGGACTTAGGAATTTAAACACTTTAACCCCTCTATCTTTAAATAGTTTAGATTTAGTCCCTAAAACTTGTAATCTTTTACATAAAAAGTGTAAAATTAGTTTATGTATTTAAACATTTAACCCTCACTGTTTTTAATAGTTTATATTTGGTCCTTATAAATTTATACTTAAAAAGTATAAAACTAATATTATATATAAAATATAGTTTATATATAGTTATTAAAAAAACTACACCGTACCAGGCTCCATGGTACACCGTACCGGTTTGTACCGAATGAACCTACCTCCCTTTGTACCGAATACGTTACCTCTAGCGAATCGCGTACCCGAACCTCGTACCCGTACCGGAGCGAACCGCGAATTAGGTGACTATGGTCTAACATTCATATCAATTGCATCATTTTTGTCGAATCTTAATTAAGGCCACTAGCATAAAATACCTTTTTCGGACTGTAGGTTTAGGCGAATAACAGTTTGACATGGAGAATGTTAGTTATCCAAACCAGTTTAGATATCATCATCGGCTATTCGCTATTGACAACTACGGTGATAACATAATAATGTGTTCAAAGTTCTCACACATATGATTTATTTGTTTGTATGTGGGTGTCTTGTATGTTAAGGAGGTAATGGGGTTCATGATGAGGCATTTTTTATGAATTGTAGATTCCTTTCACATTTGTCCCTTTACCCAGCTCTACTGTTATTTATCAATACTTTGGATTTTTGTTTGTATGGAGATATCGATTTTGGTTTTAGATTCTCGTACATGAACCACAATATGGATTGTCCATAGGACATAAAAAAAGAGAGATGGCAATTAACCGCTGAAGGCAAAACTTATGCTGCTAGTGGATCTCCAGAATATCAACTATTATTGGCCATCCCACCAGAGGGTATCTCACGAGTAGAACTGCAGGTTAAACAATTCCCTACTTACATTATGGATTATGAATACTTTATTTGTTAATTGTAATTACATTACATGTGAATTTGATAGCATCTGATATCAGCCTGAGAATAGTTGGTCGTTTGGTTGAAGATGTACTAAAGAAGCTGATTTTTGCGATGCAGAAAAAGTTAGTAGACTCTATTTTCAAAATTGGTTGCCAGCAAGCGATGAAAAATAAATGGGTGGAGATGGGGAAGACACAAGTCTCTAGAAAGGTAAAGTTGATTAAGTAATGTTAAGGGTGATTGTTTATTTTTGAACTTCTTACTTTTATAATCAGTATAATTCAGTCTTTGAAGTTATTCTTTATTTGGTTGATACTACTTGATAGTATTGGTGTAGTGTACTACTGTACTAAACAATATGATCCACATGTATATATATGTGCTTTAGATTAAATTGTGGTACATATTGTTTAATTTGTGAACAGCTAATCAATTTATTTATGTGCTAACGCAATTGCTTAACATTGTTAGTTTCTATATGTGTGAAGTCTTTTTTTTCTTGATTAGTAATCTTTAATTATTTATGACTCAATGTAGGTTGCACGTGTTGATGATAATGTGAAGGCTTTACTCATAAAGATAAATGATGGAGAGGTGTGTATTTTTACCTTGCTCTTCGCCTTGATTAGAATATTAATCCTTACTTATTGACTAGAATGACAAATCTTGTAAGTTTTAATCTTCCTGATCTGAAACATCATCTTTTATGTTGGCTGGAAATCTGGAGTGATGGTTTTATTTAAGAATTATAATATTATATATATTTTCACGGGATGTGTATGACGGCGAGTGGACAGCTTATTTGTTTTATATGAATATGAACTGTAACTTTGACTCCACATTGTATCCTTGCATGTGTTTGACCATTGAGATAATATATTTCAGGCCCTCAACCAAGAGGATATTGATGCTTTGAAGCGAAGAAAACTTATTTCTCCTCAGTAATGATTCTTTATGACATCCTATATTTATGCTTTTGGTTATACATCATGTTAGGTTGGGTATTTTTGTACCAAATCTATATTCCTTGCTGTGCAATTGCTCTGATTTTATATATGTGGCCTGATTTTGCAATATATATCATGTTAAATGTTGGTACTCTGTGTGGTTTTTAAAGTCTACACACTTTTACAGGATATGGAAAGGATACTCTGTAAAAAAAGGTCCTAAATATGCCCCCAAAAGAATAAAGCCTGCTACTGATTTAACCCGAGAAAATCTGCAAAGGTATTATACTATTATTCAAATGTCCTAAACCTGATTTTTGCTTGTTTCATGTTAACAACAATAAAAAGAAAAGATAAAATCGTGTTATGAAGGTTTAAAAACGCAAACCATGATTAAGTCCATAAAATAAGCTTGTGAATTTCATTGAATCGGCCAAGAAACTAAAGTCAGTTCTGTGTTCTGATAAAACTTTATTCACAAATTTTTTAAATCCTTAGAAGACAAAGTTTGGGCATGTTGCCAGACAGGGTTCAGAGAAGTTTGTATCTGAGAATGGGTAGGGAAATGACGTGCTTTGTTACCGGTCTTTATTATTTCATTTAAATCAACTACTTGGGTCTCATCTTCATCTCCTTTCACATCGATATATTACATTAATGGGACCTTGAAACTGGAACACAAGATATATTACATTAATGTATGCTTTATCATTAGAGGGAATCAAGAAGCTTGAATGCTTTTGTTTTAATATTTGTATTTTCTTTTTTGTTTTCAAGTGGTGAATGGAAGGAAGTGCAGTTTAAAGAGTATAATTTCGTTGCAAGAGGTTTTCCTGTTGAAGGCGGTTATCTCCATCCATTGCTAAAGGCAAGAATACAACTATTTTCTATATTCATTGATTTTTGGTAGATTTTTATCGAAATAATTATATAGATGCTACAAATAGATGCCCTCTTACATAATAGGATGGATTTTAGTTACATCATCTTTTTTTGTTTACATTTTGTTAGTTTTTTGGTTAAAGTTGATTGAGTTTGCATAACTTATTCTGCTTGGATTCCGTAATACAAAATTATGAAACAAAAAATCTTTTGTTGCTGCTAAAACATTGCCAATGCGTTTGACACTTCCATCAAGCCTTAATTCTTGGCAATTTATTTATGGTTTTATAATTTGTCTAGTTGGTTGAGGCAGACATGTATAATTTGACATGACACGCAAAGTCATAATTATGTAAAAGTTTCAGACAGGTAAATTTTCATCGAATTTGGATTCTGTCTTAAAATGTTAGTTAATTGCAGGTAAGGCGCCAAATGCAGATGATTTTTCTTCAAATGGGGTATATTTCAACTATAACCTTTTTGTACTGGCACCATTTTACTGGATAATGGCTTTATAATACCTTTTTGTATGATGATTATAGATTCGAGGAAATGCCTACAAATAATTACGTTGAAAGCAGGTAGCTACACTTCTTTATATACGCAAATCGATTATATGCAAGTATGCAACCTTGTTTACCCATAAATGGTCTATGTTTCAGACGGTTCTTATTTGTTAATATAATCTGCAAAAAATTCTTTCCCTGTTGCTAAAAACCATATTACAATAAATACAGCTTCTGGAATTTTGATGCACTTTTCCAACCGCAACAACACCCTGCCCGTGATTCACATGATACATTCTTTTTACGAGGTACATTTAGACTCGAGTTTTGCGTGTTTGCTTCTTAATTTACTCATAACGGATGACGTGGCATGGAAATATGTAGAACCGTCTACTACAAAGACGCTTCCAGAAGATTATGTTCAGAGAGTGAAGCAGATTCACGAGTCCGGAGGACATGGGTCAAGAGGGTATGCCATCATACGAAACCTGTAAATGTATCCCTTAACACTTTTTCTACGATTTTTCCTAAAGTTTGTAGCAACATTTATCTTTCAGGTATGGATATGATTGGAAAAGAGAGGAAGCAAATAAAAACTTATTAAGAACTCATACAACGGCTGTGTCCTCGAGGATGCTGTATGCCCTTGCAAAGGTTTAATTTTTCATTGTCTTCTTAAGTTTTTAATCTGTTTTAACCAAGCGTTGCTTTGTGTGACAAATTTATTGTAAGGAAAAGAAGCTTAATTAGAAGTGTTTTCGAAGAGAGGAAAATATGCTTTATGTCTTTAGTGCTGGTTTCCTTTACCTTATCTTATTTACATGCTTTGTTTTGGAGTTGGAAGGATGAATTACTTGGCTGCATATAAATCTTGCAACTGCTAAACTTTTAAAATTTGCAGAAACCTTTTGAAGCAAAAAGGTACTACAGTATTGATCGGGTTTTTAGAAATGAGGCTGTTGACCGGACCCATCTTGCCGAGTTCCACCAAATAGAAGGTATTTTTGTCTCTGTTCGTTTTGGTATACAATGAAATGTCTGCTACTCATGAAAAAAAAAAAACCTGAAGCCTTCACTTTTTAAAAGTGACAAGTGATGGTATTATAATAGTTTTGTAAAGAATGAGCATTTGTTATTTTCTGTTGGTAAAAAGAACTTTCTATTATCTGTTTTCGGGAAGTTTATATTTTTAGGAAAGTTACTTTCTATTTCTAGAATCTTTCAGGAATTACTTGATAAAAAAAATTAAATTATGATATGTTATTCAATCGAAGTTGACATTCGGTAGGAATTCTTCTGAATTGGCTTTTGTCATGATTTCTATGATCGATTAATTTGTCGAAAGATCTACTCTTTCTTCAACTTTCTAGCTAATATGGTAAATTGCATCTATAAGCGTTAATCGTATTTAATATTTGTACACTTGCAACATCATAATGTTTTCTAAGTGGCATTACTTTGTTTATTTTATTTTGTTTGAATGTTTACCACTTATGGTATCAGGTCTAATATGTGATCGTGGACTAAGTCTTGGGGACCTGCAGGGCGTGCTGCATGATTTCTTCTCCCGTTTAGGTATTATTATGTATTGATCTTCTTTGTGTTAAGGGGTGCTATCATAAATCGTTATAACTAATACAAATGAAGTCTACACCCTTGGTTTTGGGAAATCATATCCAAAATATAATATTCTCATGCCATTTTTTGTTCCAGGAATGTCCAACTTGCGTTTCAAGCCTGCTTACAATCCGTACACTGAACCAAGCATGGAAATATTTGGGTCGGTTTTTATTTTGTTTACTTGTCCTTTTTTGAGTGTAGGCATAACATGAGATAATCAGTGAAAAGATTTGTATTGATTATGAATAGAGATTACAAGGATATAAATAGAGATTACAAGAATTGATAATTACGCACTAATACCCTCTAATATATAAACATGTCTAATGCTAAATAATACTTGTCTAATAACATGTATTGTATGATGTGACAGATATCATGAAGGCCTTAAGAAATGGGTTGAAGTAGGAAATTCTGGAATGTTCAGACCTGAAATGTTACTTCCAATGGGACTTCCTGAGGATGTTACAGTTATCGCTTGGGGCCTTTCCCTTGAACGGTAAATATATTCATCTTTAACCTGATACTCAATTTAGGTCTTTAATTTTTGTGGTAGGTTAATTGGCCCATTTGTTTGTAAACGGTCCAATTTGGTTTGACCTGTGTGCCAGCCCCGCATTGTATAGTGTTTTCCTTAAATCTCTTTATGCTATTTTTGGTTCTGGTCATTTTCAGTGATCTTGGTTGACTAGTAAACATGCTTCTACTGTTCCACATAACTTTCGATGTCACCCTTTGAACCCAAAGTGGAGGTGGACTGAGTAACGCGTCAAAAACAGTTTTGTTTTGAAATGGGTCATTTTTAATAGACTCAACCTACATGGTCACATGCACTTTTTTGTCCCTTCTCATTTTATATAACTAACTGCGGTGTTATTTATGATTACAATAAGGTCATTTTTAATATCAGAGGGTATGTGCATTAAAAGTAGAATTTCGCCCGATTGACCGGTTTTTCTTCCAGCTATATTTTTATTTTATTTTGGCCCATTTACGATAAAACACAATGCAAATCAACCCATTAATGTTTATAAAGCATTATTTGTAATCCATTACCATTTTACTAGAACTTTTTGATTAAGCATGCTTCAATGCTAATAAAACACATATATATTTTTAAATATTTATGGACCTCTGCTATTCTGCTTATTCATTTTTTTTTTGCTAAAAACTCTCTACATTACATATCACGGCCTAAAGGATATATTTGACAATAGCATGGCATACATATTTTGAATTTCTTTTGGAACTGATACCGAACTAATATTTTTGTGCTTACACCAGGCCAACTATGATACTTTATGGCATTGATAACATCAGAGATCTCTTTGGGCATAAGGTATACGCAAATGCTTTAAACAACCACATAAATCTGTTCTAAATCACTAGTACAAAATCTTAAAAGATATAAAACATAATTTGGTTTGGCTTTTTTATTGTTCTTATATTGCAGGTGGACCTCAGTCTCATCAAGAGCAACCCGATATGCCGTATTGGCTTATAATGCAAAAATTAGGATACACATATGTATTCTGGATAGTCCTGTCTTTTCATATTTATAGAGTACATGATCTGTTTAGTTGTTTAACTTGTTTGTTCTTCACCATGATACTGTTGAAGATGTGGGAAGGTCCAAACCGGATCTATAGTGTTGCTATGAAATTTTTGTATTTTGGCGCATTGTTTTATAATACTAGTTCAATAACATTTATTTTGCCTGTGTCGTTCGACTGCTTTACAAGTCGAATTTTGATTCTATACAACACTTTGTAACACTATGGATACTGTCATACTGATACATGCTATGTATTCTAGAGCATGTGTTAATGCATCGTGAGCGGGGAGAGAGGATTCCTAGGTCAACCCAAGAATGTGCAGTGTATTCTAGAGCATTGCTTATTAGAATATCTGTAGTAATCAATCTAATATCCACAAGTACCTATACTACCATTCAATATAATTATGTCATCTAATTTCAACTTATTACAACCCAATTCTTCCCAAAGGGGATAGGGAACTCTCCTAGCCCGCTACCCTCACATTTTTCTTTGATAAAAGTTGAATAAACCTATGTCATCAAAAGCGCATGAGGCGTGCCGAGGTACAATTTTGCGCCAAATTTGGACCAAAAGTTGTCTGAAACCTCTAAAACATCCTAACAGAGCCATGAACAATTCCTAAACAGTCGTAGAACATCCTAAAGTAGCCCAAAACATCTCTAAAACCCCTAAAAATGTATTTTGTATGCATCTTATTTAAAAAAAGCCCTCGTCTTTTAAGTAACTAGGAGGCTTCGGACTCGGCCTATGCGCCTGGAGTGCTTTGATAAAATAGTAATAAACTAAATCAAGTCAAATTTGGATCTCCTTCATTCGGGTTGTGCAACTCGCAAATCTTACCCCCTCCACATACTCAGGTTGGTTGTGGCTGACCCTAGTGGTTGTGTACATGTTCAACCTGCTTTTAGTCGCCGCTACCTGCACCCCAATGTTTTCATTTGCTATAAGCTTCAAAAGTTGAAAGAAAATTGATACCGACTGAATGAGGGATCCCAACTAGTTAAAGTGTAATACTTAATATATTTTTATATTTATCTTTTTAAGTATCACTAATTTAACCATGAGTTTGTGGATAATAGGATTCTTCATGAGTCGATCCGAGTCGATGAAAGTATGAGCCCGGCTTGGCTCAATTTATAAAATATGAGCTGAAACTTCAGCTCGAGCACAATTCGACTTTTAATCGAGCCATCTCCACTTGGTTTTTAAACATCTTTCGGCATTATTTGGCTCAACTTATTTTGCCTTTGTTTGTATCGGTCAGATTGTAAGAATCCAGAAGAAAAAAAAGGGTCTAGATACTGATAATCATGGATAATTCACAATTGCGCTTAAAAGATTAAATTTGGACCGTAAAACATTAAAAAAATATGCCCTAGTTTAAACAAACTAACGAGTAGGCCGGCCTTAGCTCAAGCTCAACTCATTTACAAACCAACCCAACTCGACTTACCTACAAACCCGAATTTCTACAATCCTATTAATGGTAATAATATATATACGGAAATGCCATAATAATAATAATCAGAGAAAATATTAAACCCTTCTTAAACCCTTATTATTATTAATATAATCCCAAATTCCTGTCCAAACCCTTCATCAATGGCTTCTTATTCTTCTACTGCTAAATCAAGCTCCACAACCGTCGTTCGAATCGTCGTTGCCGGTGACCATGGCACCGGCAAGTCCAGCTTGATTATAACCGCAGCTGCAGAGTCTTTTCCGACCAATGTTCCGCCAGTGTTGCCACCTACCAGGTTGCCCGACGACTTCTTCCCTGATCGTGTCCCCGTTACCATCATTGATACCTCTTCCAGGTATTCTGCTCTTAAATAATAATAATATTAATAATAACTATAACAACAACTACTAGCATTAGAATGTAGTCATGAACAATAAAAGTGGTCGTTACGGGTTAAACTTGGAGCGTAACACGTATAATTATACTAATAATATTTAACCACATATTGAGTTCGTCCAGGGTTCAGGTCCCGCTCTTTGCGACGGAACTGGTAAACCGGATGGAAAGTAGACGTAAAAATGTTGAACCACACACAAGCGGTATGTTATCGCATAAAAAATAGACGGAAACGTTAAACGTAGAAAATGGTAGTTAAGTTTGAAAATTAAAAAGCCTTATTTAAATTGAGGGGCTAAACATGTCATTACAAAAGTTGAGGGGCCAAATCTTTAATAATGTAATAATGACTTTGATGCTATTGTTATTGGATACAGTCTGATATATTATAAGTAGTTTTAGTTTATAAGTTGATAAACAGTTTTATGATATATGTGTTTGTATTGATAGTATGTGGAAATTTGTAAGGTGATGGATGATAGATTAAAATATTATTGTATAAGTAATTTTACTTATAAATAATGATTATAAGCACTATAAACTTATTAGCAGATGATCACTTTCATAATGCACTCCATACATGATAATCGGCCATGATCTGATGCGATTTTAGACTACAAGCAGTGTCGCAAAAATCGGCACCTAGCACTGATTAATAGGTAATCGGCCATGATCTGATGCGACTTTAGCTAATCGGAGCTAAAAATAGGTAGTTGGTCAACACCGGTCAAAGTCAGAGATAGGCGGTCAAATTTAGGACAAAATTGGTCAAATATTTTTCAAAATTGGTCAAAGTATGTTAATGTTGTCGGTACTCCACCGCTCGACTGGCGCTTAGCGTTTCTTACAATACTTACTACAAGTACAACAATAACTTTGAAAGCAGTATTTCTGTTTTTGAAGTTAAGATATCAGATATGTCTATATGGAATGGAGGGTGTAACTTGTAAGGAATCATGTGTTTGTATTGATGGTATGTAGAAATTTGTGAAGTTTGAAACAAGAAACTGAATGAATTGAGTATTGACTTTATTTATGTATTTTCAGTATGGATAATAGAGGCAAACTGGCAGATGAACTAAAGAGAGCTGATGCAGTAGTTCTTACCTATGCATCTGACCGGGCTTCAACGCTTGAGCGGTTGGGTACTTTCTGGCTTCCTGAACTTAGACGATTAGAGGTACGCCGTCTTATTGCCTTATTTGGATGAATTTTAAGTTTTTACTTCGATATTTTGTTCTAACTTATGGTTCTAGAGTTATATAAAACTATGGCTTGCATGACTGGTTACAATTTTGGACATCGTTTTACTGCCTTCGGTGACCTTGGTTGGCGAAATATTTTTGCACATATTAGGTAATATACTTGTGGATAGAATCAAGTATATGACCATCAAGGATAGGATCAAAAAGGAATATATATACACACATATGCATTGAGGCGCACACGCACACGCACACACACACATATGTACATGCATGTAGTTTTATTTTTTTAGCATTTTTGGAGGATTCGTTAGTTTTTAGCTCATTCATTGCATGGATGGTCATTATTTGTTATTATAACAAAAATTCACCTTTCTTTTTGAGCTTTGCTTTGACGGCTTATTCATTACTCCCCTTTCATCTATTAATAACTAACTATAAACATATGAAAGGGGTGGCGGCGCAGCTTGTTGTCCGCCTACCTACCATCCTTATGTAATTTACTCTTTATGATATGAATAAAACATATGAAATAAAAAAAAAATTATAAACCAAGAAAGTTGTTTCTGCTATGCTAATATGCTATAATTGAATCATTATAAAGATGGGCTAATCAGAATCTTTAAGATTTACACACACATGTACAGGTGAAGGTTCCTGTTATAGTGTCAGGTTGTAAGTTGGATTTAAGGGACGAGCAACAAGCAATTAGTTCGGATCTGGTGATGTCATCTATAATGCAACAATTTTGGGAGATTGAAAATTATATTGAATGTTCAGCATACAAACATATTCAGGTAACATGTTTTGTTTTTTTAAAAGTTCTAATTGCCCAAATTACTGAAATAATGATATTATATTAGCTTGGGCTGCTTTTGAAATCGGAAATACGGGACTGCTACTGCCATTTGAAGTCCAGACAAATCGCCTACTTCCCCCTTTTGGAACTTATTATTACATTTTGATGTCGATTTAATCAGTTTGGATACATACATATGGTTATCTGATTCGGATATAAGGGTCAAATAACTTGTTTTATACTAGCTGCAGCCTGCACGCCTGCAACAGAACTGCTGATCCAAGCCCATACAAAATTTATTTATTTACTCTTTTTAACCTAATTTAAGAGACTTTTACTCACATTATTATGAGACCACTCTCATGTTTTCACCGAAATATTATTCTTAGTAATTTGTCTATTGAAAAAACTTAAAGAATCAGAATTTTGCTAACAGCAAACATCTAATTATTTGATTAATACATTTATTAACAACACACCACTAAACACTCTTTTATACAACCCGCTTTTTCACAACTGATTATCTGATTCTGAACTACGCCTGTTGATTTTTTTATCTTTTTTAAATATTTATATTTTTCAGATCCCAGAGGTTTTTTACTATGCCCAGAAGGCCGTACTTCATCCAACTGCCCCGCTATTTGACCAGGAGGCACAAACTTTAAAACCCCGATGTGTGAGGGCTCTAAAGAGAATATTTATTCTCTGTGATCACGATAAAGATGGTACCTTAAATGATGCAGAGTTGAATAATTTTCAGGTTTCTATTCCCGCTCCTAGTTAAATTAATCACTTGTACTTATCATATATAGACTGTAGATGTGGTAAAATGAACGGATGGGACAGTTAGGACAGTTCTTTGGTAATGGTAGGGTTGGTTGAAATAACTATTGTTGATTTTATTTTAATCCTTTTTTGTGAAGGATTATGTCAAGTATGATTGCAAAAATACATAACTTCATTATAATCTATGGAAACAAAAAGAAAAATCATTAAGGAGGCTTTTTGTATTAATAATACACTTCGGGTGACTTTCTATCCATTGTCTTTTACGTTTTTTTTTACCTTTTTAATGAAATAACCCGTTTGACCCATTAGGGAAAAAAAAAACAAAACCCATATTGACCTTCGAGAAGGTACACAAAGTGTCAAAATAGATAAAAACACAACCTCGTGCAGTTAGGATAACAGGTCAAAATGGACCTGGGTCGTGTAAATGATTAGTGTGTCAAATAAGATACAAAAATACACGATTTCCAATAAAAATAACGAAGTTTTATAAAAGATTAAAAGAATAAAGGATTTTGCCATTTTGGAGGTTATAATGTTGTGTTCACTAAAATACAATTTGGGTGGCCTGTTATCATTGAAGTTTTTTTTTTTTTTTTTTTTGTTATAGTTAACCTGTTTGACCTGTTAGAGATAAAGCACAACCCAAACTGAAACTGTTACAAGTATTCTAGAATAATAGCTAAATGTGTAAGGATCAATAGTTCAGGGACTGTTTGTGTCATAGTGGGAAAGTTTAAATGTTGGTTGAGATAGTTAGTTAGTTACTGTTAGATTGGCGGGAAGATTAGTTTGTATGATTGTGTATAAATACAGACTCAATGATAATAATAAAGTAGCTTGATTGATGATAATTTCCTCTCTTTAGATTCTTCCTCTCTATCAAGTGGTATCAGAGCTGTTCAATTCTTGGACAGTTTTGATTGTAACCGTTCTAACTACCATAACCGTCACTATCCACCACCATTAACCGTCGTCAACCACCATCAACCACCGTCATCTACCACCATAATCCGCCATTTTTAACCATTTTTGAGCCTGAAAAACATACCACTTCATTTCTTAACCAACTTTGAGCTGTGTCAACCATTCCTTCGTTTCTTACACCCTTTTTGAGCCTATCCATTTTCTTTTCTTTTCTATTACTCTGTTTTCTTGATTAACCTGATGTCTACCAGAAACCAATCCATGGAACAAAAAATTCAAGAACATGATTCAGCTCTGGCTCGTTTAGAGAAAGTTACAGGCCAGAACATGAATGAATTAGCCAAAAACACTGAAGCTGTCAATGAAATGAAATCACAAATGTCTGAAATTCTTAAGATTCTGAAACCCCCAAATGATGAGGCCTTTAACCAATTCAGAACGAGCACTGGTAGTGGGGGTGATGACGAGCAATCATCCTATCGTAGCAGTCAACGTTTGACTAAATTGGATTTCCCTAAATTCAATGGGTCAAATGTTGAAGGATGGTTGTGCAGGGCAGAACATTATTTTGGTATTGATGAGACCCCTGATCGATTGAAAGTCAAGTATGTTGTGGTGCATCTTGAAGATGCTGCCCTACTGTGGCATCAGTCTTTTGTCAAATCCAGAAATGGATCCATTGAGGGCATGCCCTGGAATGAATATAAGAATTTCATATCAGCACGATTTGCTGATGTGTTGGTACAAGATGCAATGGGGGCTTTGGCTGCAATCAGGCAGACTGGTTCATTAGAGGATGTGTGTAAAGAATTTGATTTGGGACTGACAAAGGTGAACATCCCAGATGAATATGCTGTTAGCTTATTTTTAAGAGCAGTAAATCCTGATATTGGTTATCCTGTGAGGGTTTTGAGACCAAGAACCATTACTGAAGCCTACATGCTTGCAAGAATGCAAGATGATTCTAATAAGGCTATATAAGCTGCTTCTTCTTCTAAATACACCAGAACCAACCATAACACTTCTTTTCACAAACCTAATACTTACCTTTCTAAACCCTCTACCACTGCTACTTCTTCTAACCTACCCTTATTACCTGCACCTACCATGAAACCTAAACCTGTGAACTCTAGATGGTTAAGCCCTAAAGAAATTGCTGAAAAGAGATCCAAGGGTGAGTGTTTTGGATGCAATGAAAAATTTTCTCCTACTCACCAGTGTAAAAATAAGCAGCTGTTCTCTCTTGAAATTGTTGATGAGGAAGAGGGAGGGGACTATGGTGTACCATCTGAAGAGATAGAAGATTTCCAGTTACAAGAACCTCAGATTTCTCTAAATGCCATAATGGGTATACCTTCTTATTCAACAATGAGAATCAAAGGTGCTATAGGTACAAGAACTTTACACATTCTTACTGATTCGGGTTCCACTCATAATTTTCTTGATCTTAAAATTGCTCTAAAAATGGGAATTCCTATGAAAGATATTAAGTCCATGGAAATCATTGTGGCTGATGGGGACCATATGAAATGTACCAAGATGATAGAAGGGTTAAAATGGTCAATGCAGGGTCATGACTTTCAGGCTGATGTGTTTCTTGTTCCACTGTCTAATTATGACATGGTTCTTGGAATACAATGGCTGCATAGTCTTAATGACATTACCTGGAACTTTAAAGAGTTGACAATGAAGTTTCAGAAAAATGGAAGTATTATTGAGTTAAAAGGGATCAAGACTGGGGGCATTTCTTTGTGTTCAACAGAAAAGTTGCATGACATGATGTCTTCAACTGTTCAGTTTGCACAAGGCCAGATGTTCAGTCTTCAGTTACAAGATGGAGAGTATGCTCAGCATAACCCTCAGGTTAGTTCCCCTACTGTTGAACCTAGAGTGGAAGAATTATTGAACAAGTTTCAGGATGTTTTTGCAATTCCAAACACACTTCCACCTGAGAGGGCTTGTGACCACAAAATCATTTTAAAAGAAGGTACCCAACCTATTGTTTTGAAACCATATAGGTACCCTGCTGCCCAAAAGACCATTATTGAAAATATGACCCAAGAGTTATTAGATTCTGGTATTGTAAGGGAGAGCACAAGTTCATTTGCTGCTCCTGTGGTGTTAGTTAAGAAGAAAGATGGGTCAAATAGAATGTGTGTAGACTATAGAAGGTTGAATGATGCTACTATAAAAAACAGTTTTCCAATACCCCTTATTGATGAGCTTTTAGATGAATTGGGGGGTAGTACTGTCTTTTCAAAGCTTGATCTTAGATCTGGCTATCATCAAATAAGAATGCACAAGGATGATGTGTTCAAGACAGCTTTTAGGACACATCAAGGGCACTTTGAGTTCTTAGTTTTACCTTTTGGCTTAACAAATGCCCCAGCCACTTTCCAGGCTTTGATGAATTCCACCTTTAAGCCTTTATTAAGAAGGTGTGTCCTGGTATTTTTTGATGACATTCTTGTGTATAGTGCTTCTATAGAGCAACACTTGCAAGACTTACAGTTAGTATTGCAATTATTGAGAGATAACACTTTGGTAGCAAAGAGATCCAAATGCTCTTTTGCTGGACCACAAGTGGAATATCTTGGGCATATTATTAGCAAAGAGGGAGTAGCCACAGATCCTTCTAAGATTGCAGCTGTTACAAAATGGCCAACTCCTGTGACAGTTAAACAATTAAGGGGTTTTTTGGGGTTGGCTGGTTATTATAGAAGATTTATTAAGAGTTTTGGTGCAATTGCTAGACCTCTTAATGATTTACTAAAGAAAGAAGCTTTTACTTGGTCTAATGAAGCTCAACAAGCCTTTGATGAGCTAAAAACAGCTTTGTCCACTTCTCCTGTGCTGGCCCTACCAGATTTTTCTAAGGTCTTTGTTGTAGAAACTGATGCTTGTTCAAAAGGCCTAGGGGCAGTCTTAATGCAGGATGGCCATCCCTTGGCTTTCATCAGCAAGGGTATTTCTGGAAGAAAATTGTCTATGTCTGTGTATGAAAAAGAATTGCTGGCTATTTTAATGGCTGTGAAAAGTTGGCACCATTACTTAGTGGCCAAACATTTCATTATCAGAACTGATCAGAGAAGTTTAAAGTATCTGCTGGATCAGAAGATTAATACTCCTCTACAACAGAAATGGTTGGCCAAGTTAATTGGATATGACTATGTCATAGAGTACAAGAAAGGGGTTGAAAATTCAGCTGCTGATGCCTTGTCTAGGGTGGAAAGTGTTACACTTTTCCAACTCAGCATCAGTTCAGTTGACTCTCTTTTGTGGCCTAAAATCAAAGAGAGTTGGGAACATGATGATAAGTTGAAAAAAATTATTGAGGAATTGAAACAAGGGGTCCAACACAAGCACTGGGCATGGTCTAATGATATTCTCAGAAGAAAGGGTAAGATTGTCATTGGTAATGATCCTTCTTTGAAGAAACAAGTGTTGGAATTGTGTCATTCTTCTGCAGTAGGTGGGCACTCAGGATATATTCCTACATTACACAGGCTGCAGAGTATGTTCTATTGGAAAAAGAATGATGCTGATGTCAAGCAGTTTGTGAAAGAATGTTCTAATTGTCAAAGAGCTAAGTATGAAAGGGTGGCAACACCAGGGTTACTTCAACCTTTACCAACTCCTAGATCTGTTTTTAGTGACATATCTATGGACTTCATTAGTGGTCTTCCTTCTGCTATGGGCAAAGACACAATACTTGTGGTGATTGACAGGTTCACTAAATATGCTCATTTTATGAGTCTTAAACACCCCTTTTCTGCTTCTACTGTGGCTCAAACCCTGTTTGACAATGTGTTCAAATTACATGGTTGTCCACTAACCATTGTAAGTGATCGAGATCCTGTGTTTATGAGTAACTTTTGGAAGGATTTTATGAAACTGCAAGGAGTTGAGTTGGCTTTCTCCTCTGCCTATCATCCTCAAACAGATGGGCAGACAGAGGTGCTCAACAGGTGTCTTGAGTCCTACCTTAGATGCATGATCATGGACTCTCCTATGCAGTGGCCAAGATGGCTTACATTGGCTGAGTGGTGGTACAATTCCACTTGGCACTCTTCCATAAAAATGTCTCCTTTTGAAGCCCTCTATGGCATTCAACCCCCTCTTCACATCCCTTATATTCCTCATGATACCAAGCTTGAATCAGTAGAACAATTATTTCGAGAAAGAGAATTGAAGATTGGCAATTTGAAGACTTCTTTGGAAAGAGCTAAAAACCAGATGAAACAGTATGCTGATCAAAAGAGAACAGAAAGAACTTTTAGTGTGGGTGACTGGGTGTTTGTAAAGTTACATCCTTATGTTCAACAGTCATTAAAGGGGCATAAACATCACAAGCTGGAACCAAAGTATTATGGACCCTTCTTGGTGTTAGAAAAGATTGGTCAGGTTGCCTACAAGCTAGATCTACCCTCCACTTCTCAATTACATCCTGTTTTCCACGTGTCTCTATTGAAAGCTGCCCATGGGGATCATCAACAAGTCACTCCATTGCCATCTGAACCCAGGTTTCTGTTCCAGCCAAGAGCCATCATTGATAGAAGACTTTCTAAGAAAGGAAACAGAATGGCTACTTCAATTTTAGTCCATTGGGAAGGCTTACCTGTTACTGAAGCAACATGGGAGGATTTGGAGTCTTTCCAGCTGAGATTTCCTGATTTTAATAATTCTTGAGGTCAAGAATTTCATAGGGGGAATGTATTGTTACAAGTATTCTAGAATAATAGCTAAATGTGTAAGGATCAATAGTTCAGGGACTGTTTGTGTCATAGTGGGAAAGTTTAAATGTTAGTTGAGATAGTTAGTTAGTTACTGTTAGATTGGCGGGAAGATTAGTTTGTATGATTGTGTATAAATACAGACTCAATGATAATAATAAAGTAGCTTGATTGATGATAATTTCCTCTCTTTAGATTCTTCCTCTCTATCAGAAACCGCAACCCATAGTTATATCTTACGCCAAGATAATTATACGTATTGTTTCCTATACTATGGAGACATTTAATATTATAATTTTGAACAGGTCAAATGCTTTAATGCTCCACTGCAGCCCTCAGAAATAGTGGGTGTAAAAAGAGTTGTGCAAAAAAGTCTGCCTGAAGGTGTCAATGAGAACGGTCTAACATTAGCTGGCTTCATTTTCCTTCATGAATTGTTTATTGAAAATGGTCGTAACGAGACGACATGGACCGTTTTAAGAAATTTTGGTTACAATAATGACATTAGGCTTGGTGATGATCAGCTCATGCCTCCAATTAAAAGAACTCCTGATCAGGTAAACTATTCTTTATTTTTTTTTTTATTTTGTTGTCTGATATTGGTATAGAAGATGATGGTAGCTGACAGCTGATTTAATGTTAGAATAGCATGCTTGCAAAGAAAATTATCTTTTAAGTTGGATATGGTTGTTTTTGTATTGTAGAATGTGGAGCTGACAAGTGAAGCTGTGGAATTTCTCAAAGGAGTTTTTACCTTGTTTGACTGTGATGGTGTATGTTTTTACTATCTTTTTCTTCTAGATTTAAAATCTCAGATATAGATTTTATTACTTATTCTGTTTTATTGTAATTTTGTGGAGATTTAATTGTTTATTCTGGTTTCACTGGATTTGCATTTCTGTATTTTGGAACCTTTGTTGTTCGGATAAGAAACGAGTTTGTTAGGGAAAGGTCACATTAGCTAAGATAAAAGAGGGAAGATTGAGATGGTAGAGGCAGACCCAAATTGACTTGGGTGAGCGGACTAGGCATGATTACTAGAGTTGCATCTTTACATGGTCCAGTATAGGACTTCATGGACATGTATGATTAAGACTTCTAGGGAGGGTACAACAGAGCCTTAGTTACGTTGCAGGGACTTAACTTTCCTACACTTTAGGGGGACTTACAGAGTTACATGTGTAAACATGTTCAAAATTTTAATTTTTGAAAATATGCTCATCTTTTGATCAGGATGGCGCTCTTAGTGCACCCGAGCTAGATGATCTTTTTTCTACTGCACCAGAAAGGTACTGCTATTTTCCGCCATTGTTATAGTTATTATTTTCTTTTTACTCCTTTTGTGTGTATTTTGAAATAGAGGGAGTCAACGAATATTTGCCTAAACATTAGAGCACATTGTTTTTTTTATGGCTGTGAGAACCTGTTAATGGTAAATTCACGACACATGAGCGGGTGGCTTTTACGGGACTAAAGGCTATAAACTAGTGGAACCTAGATCCGAACCTGAGACCTTTTCGATAGGTCATATGACTAAAATTAATATGGGTCAATCTTGGATATGGGTCATAATTACTAAAAGTAATAAAATTATAATTAGGATGCTTGGAAGAAGTTTCGAAGCATAATTACTAAACTTTTTTACGCAGAGATGTCTGTTTGGAAATATATTATAAACACATGTTAGTAAATACAAAAATATGAAAATTGTAGCGTCTCTTATGTTTTGACTTTTGAGTTTCTTGTTGCAGTTTATTAGTTCCCATGTTGTGCATTAGATGAACTTTATGCATTTTATATTTTGAAATTTCCAAAATTAAGAAAATTATAATTAGGATGTTTGGAAGAAGTTTCCAAGCATTATTACTTAACTTTTTACGTAGAGATGTCTGTTTGGAAATATATTATAAACACATGTTTATAAAATACAAAAATATGAAAATTGTAGCGTCTCTTATGTTTTAACTTTTGAGGTTCTTGTTGCAGTTTATTAGTTCCTATGTTTTGCATTAGATGAACTTTATGCATTTTATATTTTGAATTTTCTATCTTATATTAATTACAGTCCTTGGAATGAAGCTCCGTATGCAAATGCTGTAGAAAAAAATGCATTTGGAGGATTATCACTCGACGGATTTTTGGCAGAGGTATATATATTTATATTGCTTCGAATTTATTAACTCTTTTTTTATGAATATTTGGGTGTCAGTTCATTGATGGAAAATGATCTAGTTTTTTTTGGAAGTCCTATTTACTTGCTACTTAGTTAGACACTCTTGATGACTTTTGTGTAAGGGAGAATTTTTAATTTCTGCTTATTGTTATGTTAATTTTTTTGTGGGATGCAGTGGGCTCTAATGGCAGTCTTAGATCCAATTCTTACTGTTGAGAACCTGATATACATTGGATATGCTGGTGATCCTTCTTCCGCAGTAAGAGTTACCCGAAAAAGACGTGTTGACCGCAAGAAGCAAAAGTCTGATAGAAATGTCTTCCAGTGCTTTGTTTTTGGACCAAAAGAGGCCGGGAAATCCTCATTTTTGCATTCTCTTGTTGGAAGGTCTTTCAACTAACTAGATAAGTTCTTTTATAGGTGGCAAAAGGGGAGGGTTGGGTAACAAGTAAGTTTTTTACATGTTGAATGGGTAGGTGTGGTTGACCCAAGACACTTTTTGTCCCATTTTTTTTTATGTAAATTATAAATAGTTAAAGAGTGTCAAATATGATTAGAAATCATATTATATTGATGATATTCTAGTTTCTTGAGTAAAAGGATTTAAGGGATTTTTTATTAAAATTCAATATGTGGACCTTTGGCCCTTTTCCATTTTAGCTATATTTTTTAGTTTGTATATTTGACCCATTCATACGTAAATGGGTTGAGGTTGCCACCTTTACAAGTGACTCAGGCATTTGGCATGCCATTCTCTTTTAATGGTTTGAACTGCAGGCCATTTTCTGAAGTTCATATGCCCACTACTAAGGAACAATGTACAGTTAATATTGTTGATCAACCTGATGTAAGTGCATTTCTTTTTAAATCGTTGATGAGTATTTGTTTGTTTTATATATTAATAGAACTTGGAATTTTGACGCATTTACTTATGAAGGGTTGATTGCATATGTCATATTCTAACGGGTCAAAAGCCAACAATTGTGTTTCTAATGTATATAATCTCAAAGTCATTTTATTAAAAATTCTAGATTGCTATTGAAATAATATAAATAGTTTAAATCGTAGTTACACTAATCATCTACTAAAGATTCAGTATTTTGGAAAGAAGTGTCTCTGGTCAACCCTATCCTGGTCTCAACCTGTATACGACCTGTTTTGAGTTTTGACCCATTACCCAGCCCGCCAAATTTTCCACTCGTACATCTTTTTTTTTTGTTGCTTTTTTTTGGGCTCCTCTCGCTAATTTTGTGTCAATATCCTCATCTCTTCCCAATCTTACAGGGAACAAAAAAAACTTTGATTTTAAGAGAGATACCTGAAGATGCTGTTAAAAAGTTGCTGAGTCATGAGGATGCTTTGGCAGCCTGTGACATAGCAATTTTTATTCATGACAGGTAACTGGATTTTGTTCTAATTATCTAGATGTGGCCCGGTTTCCGTCTAATCGGGTCGGGTGACTCAAAACACTTTCGTCTCGTGTTGTTTTAATAATTTGTGTAAAATATGTTTGGGTGACTTGCTACCATATCTGTATGTTTAAGTATGTTTTAGTATTTATAGTTGCGTTTTATCTTCGATATGTAGTTCAAGCGAGTCTTCATGGATACGAGCAAAAGAGTTACTTCTTCAAGTTGCGAGTCATGTGAATCTACGGGTTATGAGGTCCCTTGCATCATTGTTGCAGCTAAAGACGATCTCAAACCTAATACAACTGCAATACAAGATTCAACAAGGGTATACATCTTTGTTAGTTATAAATAAATTATTTTCTACTTATCCCTGGTTTCATAATTTCATCTAAATTATTTTTTTTAATAAATGAAATATGTGTTTTTCTAGGTGAGTCAAGATATGGGATTACAGGCTCCTATACCGATAAGCACAAAGTTGGGAGACTTCAATAACGTATTTAGGAGAATCGTGAGAGCAGCAGCGCACCCGCATTTGAGCATTCCTGAAACTGAAGCTGGAAAAACTCGAAAACAGTATCACAGGCTTCTTAATCGTTCTCTAATGACTGTTTCAGGTTAAGTGGAAATGTTTTCTAGTCTAATTTCATGGAATTATCACTAAATGTTGTAAAAAAAACATTCCATTTTCGTCGTTTTCTTTCCGGAGAAATGTGACCACAATGCCCTTATAACGATGATCCTTAAACAATGACCTAGGTGGACCATCCCAAGGGTATTATGGTAATTTTTCTTCAAAAATGGCCAATATGTTCAATGACCAAAATTTAACATGAACCCGAACCCGACCCGAACCTGAAAATTGTGAGACACATACGAACCCGAACCCGACCCGTTCAACCTGAAATTTTTTATTTTTTCACAAATTAATGTATTAAAATTAAAATTTTACTACAAAAGACACAAACATATATAAAACATTTATGTTTTATTTATAAAATCGCATATCAATTTCTATTTTAAGTTATAAGTGTAGCATAAAATACCTAACCAATTTAATTTATAACATAAAACATATTGTAAAAAACAATATATGGTATAAATAGGTTAAATGGGTCAACCCGCCAACCCGCCTGGGTTGACCCGAACCCGACCCGTTTAGTTAAACGGGTTCGTGGGTTCAACCCGAACCTGACCCGAACCCATTTAGACTAAACCCAAACCCGCTAATTTCGTGTTAGGTTCGAGTCGTGTTTTCGGGCCGTGTCAGAAATTCACACCCCTATGTTCAATGACCAAAATGGACCAAGTCAAACCATAAAAGACATTTTTTTTTTTGAAAAATACTAGACATGTTTAGTTGTTTTTTTCTTATATATCATTTCTGTTATTGGAGGTATGGAACCCTGGCCGATTTTTTTTACCTAAACATTATTAGAAATCCGATTTTTTTGATTACTCACTTTGTTTTATGTATGTTTTCTCACGATTATAGTGGGAGTCGCAGTTGCAGTTGTTGGGCTAGCTGCATACCGTCTTTATGCTACAAGGAAGAATACTTCATCTTAAAACATGCGTGGCGCTAACATTCACACACTGAATTTGGATTCAAGTCATGTTTTTCTCTTACATCTCGTATATATTTTTTAAGTCATGTAAAGAAAAATGTTGCGAGCGTTGTCTGTGACTTTGTTGAGACGGTCCTTAATTTTTGCGTCTTAAAGGTTATTTTATCTTTACTTAAATTGTCACCAGTCACCACCATCACACATACAAGGTTGTAACAACTTGTTTCAGGCAAATGTGTTCAAGATATCACCAAGTTGTTAAAGAAACTGTGCACTACCATACTTCATCAAACACTTAACTAAAATGTGTGTTTTAAGTATTCAACTTCAAAATAGTTTTTCAGATTTTAATAACGAAGTCAGATATCAACTGAATGAATTACACAGGTAATTAAATGTAGCATTCAATCCTTGTATGAACTAATACTGTTTGCTTTGTTACGTAAAAGGTCATGACATTTTAGTTTACATTTTTAATCACCCATTAGACCACAAACTGGATTAAATTGTCGTCTTTTTGAAAATCTATCCATTGGAATTTCAAGGTACACTTATCCTGTTATATTTTTAACAAATTGTGTAAAAAGTAAGACAAATTCAAAATATAATAAATCACATGCTTTATTATCCAAGTATAGGGAGAAAAAAAAAGCAAAAAATAATAATAAATAACTAGCTATACCTGACAAGACGCCAATGTGGCAAATGGGTCATACCTGGTTCGGGTCAAGAACAGACCAATTCAAGAAAAGGTTTAACTTCGGGCCAAAAAGGTTCGAGTTAGAAAAAAGTATTAAATGACCATAATTATCAAAAAATCAGCAATTATTATAATTCATCAAACTTCTAAGAGTTGCTATAAAAATCAATAACACTAGAAACCAGATCAAGATGAGCAACCAAAAAAATCCAGCAGCAGCAAACTGATATGATCAAGTGAAACAAGATCCAAAATAAGCAATTGAAGAAACTAGCAGCGCTTGAGTCACTAACATAATAACTTAGTCCACAAGAGGAGACTATTAGGAAGAAACTGACATCAACATACAAATACAATAAGCATGTCCATAAGAGAAGACTTTCAAGAACCTAAGATTTAAACAAAAAAAGGTACACACATATACCCAGCTCGTGTTCAAGAGTACAACAACATCATCATCATCATCATCATACTCAGTTTATCCCACCTATAGCAAAGCTAAGGTAGGGTCTGAGGAGGGTAAGATGTAGACAGCCTTACCTCTATCCATAAGAATAGAGAGGCTGCTTCCAGTGAGACCCCCGGCTCGATGTGGTTTGGTATCAAGCCTTGGACATAAGGCACAAAACACTTAGCAATCGGGACAAACCCGATCGGTGCATGTACCCCTTTGTCTTTTGGCTATCAACGCCACCACATGATGCATGATTAACCGTCCGTCGTTTTTAACGTTATTTTCACGAAATAAGTAAAATAACGTTAAAACTAGTGCAACTTTACTTTTGCCCCCCGAGGGCCACACATATATACATTATATGTGCACACCGTAAGTGGGGCGTTCAAGAGTACAACAACCATCTACATAAAATAAGTTGGCTGATCAATCAGAAGTAGTGTTTTTATGTAGGGGTACACATAAAACGAACGAGGTAATCCACTTATCCCAAGATAGTTGATGTGCTTTGAGTAGGGTTCATAAACAACAAGTGGTCCACGACCATGTTCAAAAATTTCAATAATAGGTTCACCAGTTTTCCTAAAGTTTAGTACACCTCTTACAGTTGCATCTGGTGAGTTAATAGTATATAGGTTGGTAAACATTTTGGGAACACCATCCTGCATCATCCACACATGGAACACTGGATTATCGTCGGCGTCCACACTTTGGTCAATCACAACAAGAGACTCTCTTATCTTAGACATAGATAGGTCATATTCAAACCGTTGGCGCGCTAAACTTTCTGTAAATTCTTCACTTGTCATATCAAATGAAATAATCAGATTACATGTAGAGCGACCATCCATTGTTATCCTATCAATAACTAGCCAATAAAGAAACCCATCTATAACTACCTGACCACCGTTTAACGCAATTGATGCACGAGGGAGACTTGTGCTATTAGGACTTCTCCAAGCCCCGGTGCTTAATGTAAAAACCTCAACTTGCCAAGGGATGCTATCAGGTATTCTTTCCATATCGTTCCACAACCTAATATAGTTAATCTTGACTATCTTAGGGTCAATGGTATTCGGACAAACCCCAAAACTTATCGAAGTTCGATATATCCTTTTTCCTACATTAGGCACAACGATAGCAACAGCTTTTCTAATGGAAGGATTCCAAAGAACAACCCTGTCATTTCCAAAGATGGGAGCATCTAAACCCTTTGGATAATCACCGTACAAACACAACAAGCCGTGAGAGGTATCAACTGTGATAGAATCCTTAAACATTTTAACCAAATGAGGAATAAACAGTGAAACTTTCTGACTGGGGAAAGTAACATCATCATCAACAACTGAACTATATTTTCTCTCAACATCAAGTGAATCCAAATACCTTACAAGTAGATGTTGTTGTTGTTGTTGGTCGCTGTAATCCTTAATAAAAGAAGAACTGTCGATGAGAGACTTCCATGCTTTAGAGACAGACCGGAATTGAAGCAACGAGTTAACAGGAAGCCTTTTGATGATTAGCTCTTGGATTTCGATTGGTATGTTGTTTGACATTTTTATTTTGGTTATGGAAGATGAGTATGATTCTACGGTTTAGCAGATACCACCGCGAAGCGAAGCACTTTTTGGAACAATCTGATTTTATAATAAGTTTGGGCCACTCTTACCTTATTGGGCTTATGAAAGGGGTCCGTCTTCATCTTTGTTGTAGAACTCGTTAAGCACTAGTCGGTTGGTGGGGTACCGACTATGGATTAATTGAGATTAATTAATCGGATTGGATTTTTTATATATATTTTCCAAATTTATACATATATAATGCTAATTTTATAACTTATATGTATAAATTTAGAAGTTTAGGGGCCAAATATAAACCAGGGAATATGGAGGGAGTGTTAAATATTAATATACCTAAACTTAAATAACCCTAATCACCTCCATCGTTCACCATATCCCTTTTTTTCTTCCCCATTCCTTCTTTCATCGCAAGGAACCATAGGACGCAACTAGGGTTCACTGAGTTTCATCGATTTTGCTTTATAAATTATGTATTATCCAATTTTGAGGTAAGACTTGTTTTATTTGATCGAATTGCTCCAGTTTCGACCCGTTCGAATTTATTTATTTTTTACCTAATTTTGAGTTTCTATGTCCGACTTGGATCAATTTGGTCCGACTAATCGGGATTAATCGCGACACCGATTAATTGAGTGATTAGCTCAAAATTAATCAGTAAAGTGAGGACTAGCGATTAATCATCGATTAATCAAGATTTTTACAACCTTGCTTCTACAGCTCTACAAAGATATCAGCAAACATTATTTAATTGAACTACTAGAAAATAGTGCAATACACTGTTCAAAACCTTCTGCTATTAATAGTAGTAGTAGTTAGTTAATAGTTAATAATAATTAATAATAAAATAATTAACCATGATTCAGTAAATCAATTATATACGTCGTAGGTATCGTCCAATACCATATCCGTACTAAAGGCACATATTCTTTTTATCAATCCTGTACCAATCACATGCATGTATACATGTCCAATGCTTAAGTTTTATTTTAGGTTTATTTTTTTCATACATAAAAAATTAATTAGCCTTTTCACACAAGGGTGTGAGGGACGCTACCCAATGAACCCAAATCAACCAACCGTAAAGTTACACCATTGCAACCCAAAATACATTTGCCATTAATACATTTGGGTTCCTTGCTCCTGAAGTTGTTGATTTCATGGACAGAGTGCAAAGGTCGTGCACAACAATTTCTTGAATTACTCTATTTAGAAGGGGTTGTGATGCAGTTTGTCACCCATTTACCTATCATTCTACCATAAAATTCTAATAGTTATTTAATACCAAAATGAACCCCATTTAAGTACAACCATATTCCCTTTTTACATGATAAACACGAGCCCAATGTCCAACCCTTTTCCTTACGTTCAACCCAATTTTCGTAACCATATATACTTTAATTGGTTTGAACAACCAACCACACCAAATGTTCACCAATGGGATTAGGGCTTTAAACAAACCAAAAGTTCAGCGAACAGTTTGTAAAATGTTCGGTAGGAAGTTCGTTTGTGCCGTTCGTTTAGTAAATGATCGAACACAAAAAAAATTTGTTCTTTAATTAAATAAACGAGCATGAACAGAGGTTGTGTTCGTTCATTTATGTTTACAAACGTTCAGTAACATGTTTTTTATGCTCGATAGTTCGTTAGGGTTTTTAATTTTAATTTAAGTACTTCAAACTCCAGTGACTGATTATTTAATATATATTAGCGTATCACATATTAGTGTTACTTTAATTATTATGATTAACTATTATTTTAAGTGGATTAAACGAGGATTACAAGTTTTATATGATAATTTGTATTTTTATTAGACATTATGTGATCAAGATTATGTCAAGTATATTTGGGTAATTGGCCTAGTTAGTATATTTTGGGCAGATAACATTAGTGATGAAATTTTCAGAATTTAATATGTGTTGGTTTGTGCTTGGTTTTGTTCATTAATGCCTATTTGTGTTTGTTTGTTTTCATTGTTATTTGTTTGTGTTCTCTTTTATCCAACACTTAAATTTAACAAATAAACACAAACAATTCATTTATATAACAAACGAATACGAATAAAAACCCTGTTTGGTAATAGTTCATGAATATGTTATTTCCATAACAAACAAACATGAACAAAAAAGTCTCGTTCAGTACGTATTCATAAACAGTTCATAAACACATTATTTTTTAACAAACGAACACAAACAAAGCCCTTTTCGTATTGGTTTGGTTCGTTTACCGCCTTAACAGGATAGTTTAGAAACATTTACATTTTGGTATAAAAGTTGTGGAGGGAAGAGAAAACCATAAATTTTGGCAGTGCAAAATCAGGCGAAGACACACAAAATGGACAACAACAACAACAATCAAAACCCTAACAAAAACAATCCTTCATCATCAACATCATCGTTCGTGATTAAAATCCCTTCATATGAAGAAGTTATCCAAACCTCCCAATCAAAACCTTCTATCCAATCATTATACAACCCTCAGTCCTTCAGTCAAGCCTTCAAAGATATTAAAAACACCGAGTTTTACGTTCCGCCTCCACAACCACCACCTTCAACATCAACGTGATTCTTATTAATTGATTGATTGATTGATGCATTTTTTGTTTTACCATCTGACGTTTTTATTCTTTGCTTTTTTTTTTTAATTATTTTAATTATTGTTATTTTTTAGGGAGAATACGACACCGTCTGGTGGTGTGAACCATATAGGGGCGTCATCGTCTTCTTCTACGCAGAATCGGAATGCTATACTTGTTAGTAATAGGCAGGTGATGATATAGTTTTTTTTTTTAATTACAGATCATTTTTTTTATTTGATTTGATTTGTTATTGAGGGTTATTGTGGAGTTTTTGCTGCCTAGCATCTTACTAGTTAGATTATGCGTAGTGGTTAATTGAAAAGTGATTGCCACGTCATTAACATGTAGACAAGGGGTGCTCGGTTACTTTTCTCTCGAAAGTGTGTAATGTTGTAAATTAAATTAAATAAATAAATATGAAGTGTGCGTGCAGCGTGTATAATTTTGTTGGAGTTTGTGGACCTGAAGCTTTCATCACCTTTACTCTGGTTACCGGAGTCATGCCGTCTTCTTCGGCTCGGCAATATAATGACCCTATGGGGGTAGTGTTTAAGGCCTCCTTTATGCTGACGAGGCAAGGGTGTTAGCAGTTTAGGTTTTTTTAACCATAGTATCCTTGGTATTAACGCGCAATATAGTTCATATTACTATATTAGATTTGCATTTGAATAGCAGTTTGAAACTGTAAGTTCATAAGGATCATAACCATAGTGTGAGTCTTTTCATGCTTAGTTAGGTTAATTCCAGCCTTATTTAGGTTTTTTTAACCAATTTTTGGCAAGAGAATACCCTGAAGAAAAGCCTGAGAGTCAGAGAGCCTGAATGCTTGCCTTTCAGGGCGCATCACATTTTGTGCGCTGGGCTGCACCTGAGCGTCTAGGGGCTTATGTCAACATAAAAATAACGAATCAACTAAAACAATCATTTATGATACTAAGCAGGATGCAGTTAAAAGTTATAATCGCAATTTTTTTTGTTCTTCATAAAATATCATATGCTGAGTGTGAACAAAGTAGTGAACTTTTGTAAATCTGGATACTAATATTCATAGAATGGAAATAGACATACATACACATTCTTGTATAATCATAATCAGATAGAAAAATTGATGAGAAATGGTAATTGAACAGTGATTAGGAGTTGGAAAGAAAGGATACAACACAATAAAATTTATTGATATTAAATTATATTTGTGAGGGTTTGGATTTAATGCTTTTAGCAGACTGTTAATAAACACAAGAAGTCATTTATTTGTATGTTCAAAAGACTCAAGACCAATTAGATATTTAGATTACTGACCACATGAAGTAGTTTTAAAGAAGTGGTTGCTGATTTACGTTTGTACAATGGTTTTTTAACTCAATGGAAACGTTTCAGACAAAAGCAGAATCCCGATCTACTGCCTGGAACACTCTGCTTGTATAGCCATGAGCCATCTCTCACCTAATTCATTTTCTTGTCTTAATTGTATATTTTTTCTCATGCAGAAGGGGAATCCTTTGCTCAAACATATAAGAAATGTGAAATGGGCCTTTTCGGATATAGTATGTGACTACATGTTGGGGAAAAATTCATGTGCTCTTTATCTCAGGTTTGTACTTTAACAAGAACAAGCAATCAATTCATTTTAGTAGATGTCAACAGACATTCAATCACTCATATATAATGCAGCTGCTATACATTTAGATACAGTGATTAGTTAGATGTACCTTTTTTACTTTATTTCTTAGGAAGATCTCAACTTCTCTTTACTCATTTTATCATTGTGATGTTTCAAAATTCAAATGCAGCCTTAGGTATCATCTGCTTCACCCAGATTACTTATATTACCGAATAAGGGAATTGGGAAAAAACTTCAAGCTTCGTGTTGTCTTATGCCATGTTGATGTTGTAAGACTTTGATATTTGTAGTTGAATATTTGCTTTATCACTTTAGAATAAATGTGCATACTATCCACTCAAAGTCATAGTTTATCTGGGACTACATTGCAACCTTAGTTGGCAAAATTTATTACAACATTCTCATCCAGATTGGATAAAAGTGATTTAATTTATATGTTTTTTAGGATATACCTGTTTGATTGATGAATCTTCCTGTTGAAGTTTGTAACTGGAAGGAGTGAAGGTGTAGTTGCCTTTTATCTATTTTTTTATATGGGTTTTGTTTTTTTATGTTCCAGGAAGATGTTGTGAAACCATTGTTGGAAGTCACAAGAACAGCTCTACTTCATGACTGCACACTTTTGTGTGGTTGGAGGTATGGTGTAAATTTATAAAATATATACAACATCCATGTCTTATTTTTATGATCATATATATTTGTTAAATTGCGTTCTAAGGTGTCAGTAGTTACTAATTAGAATGTGGTGTGCTAAAATTATCCTGGGTGCTAACGATTATATTGTTTTGGAAATAAATACATACATACCTTTCTTTGTATATATCACCAATTTTATGCATAATGTCACAGTGCCTACAAGCAAACCTTTGACTCTAAAATGAACGTTGGTCTCAAAATTGCCAGGGTTGGATACTTGGGTAAGGTCAAGAAGTATTTATTGAGTGTGGACGTGGTTCGGGTTGACCCAATCCTGTTATTGTTGCAACTTCTACAAATATTCTTTACAATTAAATGCAGTATATTAAAATTTATAGGATGTTACGGGCTTTTCATTAGAGAGCTTACCAAATCCTTTATATTCTTTGTATCAGCTTGGAAGAATGTGGTCGGTATTTGGAGACGATAAAAGTTTATGAAAACAAGCCTGCAGACCTCATTCAAGGCCAAATGGATACAGACTATTTATCACGAGTATGAGTTCTTGAGATATTTTCACTTCCATTCAGCATTTGCTTATAGCATTTCTTTCTTTTTTTTGTGCTTTATTTATGGCGATCACAAATTCCATTGTGCTCAAGAAATTAAATGGGTTATAATGTCATATTTTTATTTTTTGTTACTTCCCTAACGAACTACATTTGCAGCTATCACATGCTCTAACATCAGTTCGACATGTCAATAAGACGGATGTGGTTACTCTTGGTTCTACATTTGGGGTACGTCAGCCTCTCCCACTTGTACTCTTGGGAATGTAGGGGGTGTTTAGATGCAAAAAGAAATAATCATGTGACATTCAAATTTCATTATTTTGGCCCCAAAAAAAATAAGAAAAAGTTGTAATCACTTCTCCAAACACTACAAACCGATTAATGCAACTTCGCATCATTAGACGTTAGAGTCTATTCGTTTTCATCTTTTTGTAATTTCTCTCGGACTATTTTATAACCTTAACTAGTGTTGGAATTTAGTATTGTTAATCTTGTTTTCTTGACATTGTCTACCATTTTTCTCAGTCTCTTTCTCATATTTTGGATGCCTCAATGGAAGACCTAGCACGTTGCCCCGGCATTGGAGAGCGTAAAGTATCTCTTTGTTCTCATATTTTTGTTATGTTTTCTTATTTTTTGTCATTTCCTAAAACCACACATTGATTATGTTGGCCACTGAGTCATTGTGTGAACCCTGCCATACATTTAAAGGTGGAAAGGGTCGGTAATGGGTCAAAGGATTTATTTGGTATTGGTCAAAATGGTTCGGTTGGTACTGGGTCAAAATGCACTGGGTCGGTTGACCTGCACACTTTTTTTTCCGGTTTTTTATACCTAGTCTTCTTAAATATGATTATAAGATCTATTATTCTATTATATTGCCAGTAAAAATCAAATCTTGTGGTTATCGTTTCTCTTTTCGCTAATTGTTGAACAGGTAAAGCGTTTGTACGACACATTCCATGAACCATTCAAACGCACGATTCCTAAACCCCCCGCAACAGTTGAAACATCTGCACCACAATTCACTCCAACTGAAGTAAAAGAAGACGAGAAGGAAGTTGCGCGATCAAGCAAACGCAATAAAAAGGAATCAAATCTAACCATTAAATCAGCTCTTTCAGCAGCTTTTGCAAAATACAAGGAGAAAGTCGGTGTGGAAACTAATCATCAAGAAGAACCCGAAAACCAGAAACAATGATCAAAACCCTTTACTTGATGATTCTTGACTAGTGATAGAACATGTAGTTAGGAAGTTTATTTAGTTGTCAACTTTATCGTGTCGTGTCACACTGCCAATTCCAAGCAAATAATCCACAATCAGTTTTGTAATGAGGGTAATCTGTGCCATATCGGAGTTAAATGCATTTGTGGTTATTTTTGCAAGTATTTTGTGCTTTTTATGGCTGTGTTAGTATTTTGGTGGTTCAAGCGCCACACGAACTTTAAAGTTAAGACGTGAAATTTATAATCGGGCCAGCCACATGAACATGTATGTTCTTACGTATTGATTTACTGCTGAATGGTATATGACAATTCTATTCTATCTATCTTAAAAGATTGAAGTTTGATGTTTACTACTATATTTTGTTTGCGTACGTCCCTCCTTTAGGTTGGCTAGTCGCATCAGTGTTTGTTTTTGTGTCTTTAAATAACCAAGTTAAATGTCATATTGCGTAATGTATATCATCCCAGCGTTGCTTATCCGTACCTTTGACCATGAATTCTCTGCCATCTTTGTTTCATCATAAGACTACTTGGGGACACAAGGGTCAATCAAATTAATTCTCAAATTAGTACGATTATTAAGTGTTTGAAAATATTAAAAACTAGCTTTTATCCCGGGAGTGTCCCGGGGTTGAAATATCTAATATAACATAATAAAATATCTAATATGACAACATAATTAATGATTTGCCAATACATGATTAATGAATAATATTATTATTATTATTATTATTATTATTTATTTTAAACAAATTTCTGCCATAAGTTATAATATTCAAATATAAAAAAAAATGAATCTCTGCCTATGAAGTTATGTTTATCGTTTGTGATTTATTAGTAGAGTAAAATATATTTGAAAACAAAACCCCACAAAAATAGTTATTTTTTTTCTCCGTTTTTTATATAGCAATATGGTACTCGTTGGAAAGACAATAAAACGCTCGTTAATTTAGTGTAACTTTTTTCTTTAAAAAATCTCGTATATAAAAGATATTAATGTTTAAAAGTTATGGGAGGAAACATTAGAGAGAAAATTTAATTTTGTTTTTAGATTCTTATCTTTTCCTAAAATAATTATAATATATATAGATTTATTAAAAAAACTCAAAAATTAAAATATCCTACATGATGTCATGTGGCACATTCAAGGAGGGGTTGAGGCCTCCATTGAATGCCACATCATCAAAGTTCAATTTTTTTATTATAATTTATAGATTATAGATTTGTGTACTTTGATTGTTACTTTTTAAGCAAATAGGCATGTTGAGGCTTCAAGGATTAGGGAGAAGTATCCTGATAGAATTTTAGTATTCAACTTTTTTCACATCTAATTTATCCAGCTGTCTCTATCGATGAACACATATTGTAAATAAAGTGACTCTGTCTAGACATGGCTTAAGTAGTTGATTGTCTGTTAGTGCAATGCACTGTCTTTGATCTGGCCTATGTAGGTGATTGTTTATGATCTTTATCCCTGTGATCTACAATCAATTAGTTTGAGTGTTGATCAGTTTTGATTGTATATAATGGAAACATAATAATAATGATAATACCTGAGAGATTCGTGAGACCTGACATTGATGCTGAGAAAGTAGAGGTTGATATGATTGTCAGTATAATCGGGTTCCCTTTAGGATATGCAGTTATGATGGCTTTAGGATTCTTTGGTGAAGAATCGGTTAGAGAGAGGGAGGGCCTAAAGATTAAGTGGTGTTATGATAATGATTTCTGTAACCCTTAATCCTTAGTAAATTCTCATTATTTATGCATACCCAGGGAGTACACCCTATAAAGACCATCTAATGATAAGTCCGTCCATCAAAGACATATCGGTTATTGGGCTTAGGATAATATTAATAATTGATCATATATATATAATAAAAGAAAGCAATTTTAATGACATGGCATTCAAGGAGGCATTCTCCTCCTTGAGTGTGCCATGTGTCATGCCATGTGGCAAATTAAAAAAAAAACAAATAATAATATAAAACCTAATCTACTAAAATTAAATTGAGTTATTTTAGGAAAAAATAATTTAAAAACAAATTTAATTTTTTCTCTCTTATGTTTCCTCTCATAATTTTTAAACGTTAAAATCTTTTATATACGAGATTTTCTAAAGAAAAAAAATTACACCAAATTAACGAGCGTTTTATTATCTTTCCAACGAGTACCATAATGCTATATAAAAAACGGAGAAAAAAACGACTATTTTTTGTGGGGTTTCGTTCATACCGGAAAACAAACACAAAGTGTTCAGGTTATTCATTAATCATGTTTTTTCTTTTAAACCAGGTTCTTATCTACAATGTTGAAATTCAGCCCATTCGTCATGCTATCATTGGAATTTTACTCTTCTAAAGATACATAGGTATACTTAATCAAAAGAAGTATTAGTATAGTATTATTAGAAATGTTATATTTTTCAACCCCGGGACGCTCCCGGGATAAAATCTAGTACATATAATAAACCAAAGCCATTTTAATGACATGGCACTCAAAGAGGGTATTCTCTCCATTGAGTGTGCCATGTGGCAAGGGTTTATTTTAGGAAAATAATAATTTAAAATTTAAAAACAAAATTAGATTTTTATCTCTAATGTTTCCTCCCACAACTTTTAAACGTTACTATAATTTATATACGACATTTTTAAAAAAAAAATTACACTAAATTAACGAGCGTTTTATTATCTTTCCAACGGGTACCATAGTGCTATATAAAAAACAGAGAAAAAAACGACTATTTTTTTGTGTGTTTTGTTCATACAGGAAAAAAACACAAAGTGTTCAGGTTATTCATTAATCGTGTATAGACAAGTCATTAGTTATGTTCAAACCAGTAAATATGAATTTTATTTACAACATGTGTTAGCATTGGAGTTGTACATTGTTTTAGGTTAGGTTTTAATAATAGAGTTATACATTGTTTAAGGTTATGCACTAACATTGGAGGTACATTGTTAATTGTTTTAGGTTAAGTGCTACCCGAAGCTTTTCTGCATGTAACTGTAAAACGCATCAGTCTATTTCAGGTGTAAAATTGATATTTCAAATTAGATTTCTCCACCCGGACGGTCCCGGGATATAATCTAGTCACATTATAAATGATTATAATGGATATCGATAAATATACAAACGTTACGTATATTTACTCCAATATTGAGAACCTAAAAGTGAATATAACAAATAGACTTGCAATAGAAGTGAGTCAATGTGTGACTATTAATTTTTTTTTTTGCGTGTGGCTTTGCCTAAAATTTGGATTTGGTCTAAAAGATTCAGTTTTAAGTACGAGTTTACAAACTGTTTCAATTGAGCATATAAGTTTTGTGACATCATTTGAAAACCATGTGATGGATCTTTTTTATCCTTTCATCAACAAACTTTATAAGAAAGTTTTCTTTTTTGCTTCGTGAATACGTCTTATCATAACAATATTTGGTTTATATTATAACATTGTTGAATGGCAGGTTACATATCAATTTGAGGATTATTCAAAATCCATAGAAAAGCTTCCACACATGCTTTTAAAAAAATAAATAAAACAATTTTTCCATTTTTTTTATTTGCGGTTTTCATCATTAACCATTTACATGATTCTCGTCAGCAACAAATCAATTTCCTGCAATGGATGTTAATTTGGTCATAACAATTAACAACGACCAATCAGTGGTGAACTTGGATAATGAGTATTATAAAGTTGGACATATGACCCGTGTCTCTCATAAAGCTGGCCCATATCACGTTCATTACTAAGCTGTGAGTTTTATTTACTTTTTTTAATATTATAAGATATCATTTTGGCATGGTCATAAAATTAAAAATATATACTTTGCCGGCATCTATATAATGACAAACATAAAGGACCACTTACAAAAGGCATGTATTCTTATCTAATTATTTTTGTAATATGTCTATGGGTTGAAGTTGTTATGCATATGTCACGTGTAGGGTGGAGAACTTGAAGAAACAAGCAATCGACGGTTTGAGCATTGAGCCCACTAGGATTTGTTGTTGAGATCCTTGATGATTAACTAAGCTTTATAATATAGATAGATGAAAAGGTTAGTGTGTTTCGTCCTATTATATACATTTCTTAGTTAGCTTTAAAAAAACATTAAATAAATAATGCATAGAATACAAACTATATTATAACTAGTGTGAATGCCCGCACGTTGCAGCGGGTGCATCTGTTTTGTCGCCTTCTAGTTGTTGGGGTTTGTGGCACGTGTGTGGAATTTGTGGGTGAATTCTAAACATAACCACATTCCAAAAAAAATATGTATAAAAATAAACGGGCGTTGACATTTTACACAACCTCGATCCAAATTATAAACTGTTGACCTAACATTGAAATTGCCAAATCCGTACCGTTATTTCAAAGTCTCAAATCATATAGACTGCCGGCTTACCATGAATGGATCATAATAAGTGAAAGCATGTGACATGTAAATAAGCTAATACCTTAATTCACTTAAATGAATATAGCTAGTAAGCCTAGTGGTATGAAGTAATAAAATTTATGTTAAGAGAAGCAATAGAGGAAAAAAAACCATCTTACAAGTACATTAGGTGGAATAAAATTTCATAGACGTCTTTTTAGGTAAACACCACTCTTCTTCACTATCATTGGCAAACCATTCCAATAGAACCTTCACCAATCAATAGTTCATACATTTGATCCAAAATTCTTATTTTCTCTTTCGGTTAATCAAGCAAAAGTGCGGGCACTTCAATTATTAGTACTTCCTTTTGCCCATCAAAATTTTCTATCGGTTTTACTTTTTTCTTTTGTTGTCCTACATTACATGTAGAAAAAAACATTATAATTATTCCAATGTTCAAACCAAGATAGTCATTAATTTCTATATCTGAAAACACTATTTATAAAGTGGTCAATCTTAGGAATGACAAATTAAGATGTTTCAAAATAGTGTTCTCCCGCTACATTTCTTATTTCTTTTTAGGCTGAATTACAAGTTTTGTCCTTTAACTTTGTACCAGATTGCAAGGCATGATCTTTAACTTTAAAATTGATTGGTTTTGTCCTTTATGTATTAAAATCTTGCACATTATATCCTTTGTTGCTAACCCAGTTAATTTTTTCGTTAAGTGGAGGGTAAAATTGTCTTTTTACTCTTAATACCTGCCAACACCATAACCTAGCATCACCACCTACCGCCGACCACCACCATCGCGTGCCTCAACTTCGTTTCGTCAATCCCAACCCAACCTGACCATCAATCGACCACCATAACCTGACCATCAATCGACCACAACCACTTGACCACCAATCGACCACCATAACCAATCACAGAGAGAGAGAGAGAGAGGGAGAGAGAGAGAGAGACCACACCACCACCATAACCAATCGACCACACCATAACCTGACCATCTCCTTCCTCTTCCGTCTGAGACCAGATCTGACCCGGAGGGCCGCCGAGCTAAACGCTTATGCTCTGTTATTGGTACAGAGCACCGTAACCCACAACCATCCAGCAATGAACCACCATCAACCTCAACCATCACCGCTGCCGCTTCCTGTGACCACCGTAAACCTCCACAACAACCATTCATCAACAAACACTAATAGGAAGAGGGGTTTTTACCTCGGTTGGATTTGGGAACAGGGGCGCCGCCGCTGCTTCTCCTTCTTCCTCTTCTCTCGATTCCCGTCTCTCTCTCCTCTGTTCTCTTTTTCGTTCTGCCTCTCTCTCTCTCTCTTCCTCTCAGATCTCTCTCTCTTTCTAACAATAATAATAATAATCGGGTGGTGGGATGTGGGTTCGACCGCCGGAGATCCACCGTCAGCGGTGGTGGGAACCTCCGGCTCCTCCTCCTCCTCTGTCGATCCTCTCTCTCTCTCTAACATATTATGTGTGTGTTTATGTATAAAAGAATACACAGACCTGTGTATGTGTGTGTAAACAGAGAAGAGTGTGGGTGTGGTGGTGTAGTGGTCTGCTCGGCCGGAGCTCCGCCGGAGGCGGTGGCAGGTGATGAATGAAGGTGATGGTGGTGTGGGGATGGAAGTAGTGGTGGTGGTTATAAATGAATGAGAGAGAGAGAGAGATTAATATATATAATTTTTTTTTAATTTTAAAATGTTTTTCTAAATAAATGGGTAAAAAGACAATTTTACCCTCCACTTAACGATAAAATTTATCTGCGTTAGAAACAAAGGACATAACGTGCAAGATTTTAATACATAAAGGACAAAACCAATCAATTTTAAAGTTAAAGGTCATGCCTTGCAATCTGGTACAAAGTTAAAGGACAAAACTTGTAATTCAGTCTTCTTTTCATAGTGGCTAGCTGCAACAACGACGTGTAAGTGGTGAGATCATGGTCGTGTTAGTGGCAATGGGTAGGTGGTGGTGATGGGTGGCAATCACACAAATCTAGTCATTTAAATTGGTATTCACACAAATCCACTAATTTAAATTTGTAAATTTAAGTGAAATCAACCGACACATATTACAAATTAGGGATGTTATATAATGCATAGATCAATGCTTCATTGTTTCCGAACATAAGTAATGTAACAAGCAGCTTTGTTACAACTTGAACTAAAAGAATATATACAAGAAATTGTTAGGATATTCCAACAACAAAATAATAAATAAAAAAAATTCAAGTCAGACCATGAATACTTGATGTATTATTCTTTTGGTGATATGCATTAGCACAAATGGCTACCATTTTACCAAATATTCATATATTATATTTTTAACTACTTTCATAAGAAAAAAAAAATAACATAGTGAATGTGAAGAGCATTGTGGGATTTCAACATTTATTTGGGTGTTTATGATGAGGTTACATCTTCATGTGGATACAAAGAGTGCATAAGAGATATATACAATTAGTATTAAAGGTTGTACATGAGGCATAAAAGGAAGAAAATGACAAAAAATTAGAGATTTATAAAGGACCCTTGGTATACCATCTTAATTTGAACAATTTGGACATATTTACCCATGCCTCCTCCTTTATAATATAGCATAGATTAGCGTAATACTCTACTCTTTGTATTTTTTATAGTAGTTTAATTTTTTTTCTTCAATTTGTAATTTTTTTTTAATTTTAGGTCAAATACAACATAAATTGTTCAACAATTTTTCTGTTCTAATTCTTATTGTCAGTAGACAATAGTAGGGATGAGCTCGGGACTACCGATACCGATTCTAAAAAATCCCAAAACTCAATACCGATACAGAAAACATGCGGTACGGTATCGGTATTTTACCTTAAAATACCGATACCATACCGGTCCCGTACCGATACCGATAATACTGAAACCGAAAACCTCTAAATGTGGGTACTGATACCGATACCGATACCGAACACCCTTGATTCGGTACGAGATCGGGATTGGGACGGGCCGGGATCGGTATTCGGTACTATGTGCTAATCCCTAGACAGTAGTATAAAAAAATCTAAATATAATGTTTTTTAAACTTTAAAATTGTAATAAATTCTCAATAGAAACGGTGACTAAATGGTTGCAGACTAAATGGTACCGAAACGGTTACAAAAAAAGGTGTAAATTTTCAATAAAAATGGTAGAAATATCGGTGGCTAAATGATACCAAAATGGTAGCAAAAGACCTTCCTACAACATTGTAGGAGCGGTAGCAATAATTTTAACCGTTTTTGTGGTGACTAAAATATGGTAGCAAAATACAAAAGTGGTAGTTATTTGGTGGCATTAGGGCAACAGACACGGGTGTTTTTGCTACCGTATTTTCAGTTGCAAAATGGTGACTACAGAGCAATTGCTACCGTTATGTAACCGAAAATGTGGTAACAAAAGCCCAATTTTCTAGTAGTGTTATCGAGGGTCATTGATTAACATTTAAGTTTGTGTCTTTCAATATTATTAGTAACTAAAATATTGTTGAGTGATAATCAATCAAGTCAACAGTCGCGGTCTGGTTATCGGCTGTCAGCGATGTCATTAATCAACTTACAATATAATCGTATTTAACCCCAAATCATGTCTATGTGATTCCAATTGACCTGTTTGTAAACCCAAATGAATTTAGCTAACCAGAATCCTGGAGAGATCACCTATATCTCATATTTGTTTCTAAATCAAGTTCAGTTTTTATTAGTTTAACTACTTAATTAAATCCAAAGTTCAGTCTTAAATTAATTTAGTTATTTTTAGCTTAAATAATCAAACGAAACGTGTAATATTAACTAATTGCTCCTCTAGCTATCTAGTTTATTTAGTTATTTGCATGACCCCAACAACAGGTCAGTAGTTATGGACGTTTAAAAAATGAGGGCGGAACTCAACAATCGTACATTATACCTATTTTGCCATTTTAAATTTCTTTAGAAAATCAACGTATATATTCCCCTTTTAATCTCATCCATTGATTCATTTATATCAAAAGCTTAAAATCCTTTTTATCTGTTAAGTTAAGATACTTTTTACACAATATTTTCATAAATATGTGAGATCAACACAGGGCAATCCTTAATCAGATGCAAGCTACTATACAAACCTTTCTGATCATCAAGATGCAATCTCTTGAGGTCTTCCTGATCAACCAACAGCTACATTATGGTGGCTTGTGGTTCATCCAATGCAGACACCTTTCTAAATCATCATATAAATTAACATCATCATCATCATTTATGGAACCTAAACACTTTGGGGACATAGGTTTCATCAGCATCATCATATAATCATCATCCTTGTTTTTTCATTTCTAACTTTTAATACAAAATGTGTTAAAAAAAACAAAACGGATATGCGAAGCAATGTGTTTATTTTTATCTACATTTTATCATAAACATTATAAAAGACATAGCCGTATCAAATACCCCGACCAGTAATAATTGTATATTAGATGCAGTAAATTATAGCAAAAGTTGAATAAATACGACAATAATTATTAAAAAAATCACAACGTGCATTCCTGCATTTATCGATACAATTGAATAACTTTTTTTTTTGGAAGGCGATTATTGCTCCTTGTGAGACTTTTTCTTGTACGCTTTAAATGCATTGGACTAATTTATATAAACATATTCTAGTGACATGGTCAAAACCATTTATATTAGAGAGTCTTTTGTCTTGTGTACTTTGATTAATTATCAATGGAAGGACGCGGTTCTGCTGCAAATTCTAACTCCATAACCGGAGTTCGGATCGTTGTTGCTGGTGATCGTGGTACCGGTAAGTCCAGCTTGATTCTAGCTATTGCTGCAGAATCTTTTCCTACGAATGTTCCTTCAGTGTTGCCCCCTACCAAGTTGCCAGATGATATGTTCCCTGATCGCGTCCCCGTTACAATCATCGATACTTCTTCCAGGTATTCTGCAAATAACAATATCTCTATATATCTTTGATAATCATGTTTAATAATCACTTTTAATGATAGTAGTTTTACTTTATCAATGTTAACCAATATTTTAGTTAAGATATGTCTATTTGGAATAGAAGATGGAAAAAAATATATGTGTTTGTATTGATAGTATATATGTAGAAATATGTAAGGTTTGAAAGAAGAAACTGAATGTATTGAGTGATGAATTGACTTTTTTTGCTCTTTTATATCAGACTCGAGAATAAAGACGAACTTGTTGATGAACTAAAGAGAGCTGATGCAGTAGTTTCTTACCTATGCGTGTGATAAGACTTCAACACTTTATCGGTTGACTACTTTCTGGCTTCCTGAACTTAGACGATTAGAGGTATGCCTTCTGTTTGTCTTAATTTTATGAACTTTTAGTTTCTAATTAAAAGGGTTACGGCGCAGCTTGTTGCCCGTCTACCTTCTATCTTGACATAACTTGGAAACCTTAAGTAATGAAATTGTTTTATTAACTAAAGATATTTTTGTTTTAATTTATGGTTGTGTATGGGATAGGATCAATAAAGAATATATATACATACACTCACTCTCACAAACACACACGTATATATGTATACATGTAGTTCTTATTATTTAGTATCTATGCTAGTTACTTATGTATGTCTTCTTTATTATTGGTGTAGAGTTTACTCTAATGGCTCATTCATTGCAGGGTAGTCATTATTTGTTATTATACATGGTTCGTTTTTCACTTTAGTTGTTGAGTTTTGTTACAATCGCCCCCTCGTCGATGAGTAACTATATATAAACCAAGAAACTTGATTTGGCTAATAACTTATCACTATGGAGATGGAATGCATAAATTGAGAATCAAGTTGAATTAATGACACCTTTATGACATATAAACGCGTGTACAGGTGAAAGTTCCTGTTATAGTCGTGGGATGTAAGTCAGATTTTAGCGGATTTCAAACAAGTAATTGGTTTGGAGATGGTGGTGCCTATAATGAAACAATTTCGGGAGGAGATTGATACTTGTATTGAATGTTCAGCATACAAACGCTTGCGAGTAATGTTATTATTTCTTTTCTTTTAGTTTTTGTTTTACAGTTCCAACTTTTGTTTGGTTGAAGGAGCTGGAAGCTTTTAGGTTGGAAAAAAAAGCTCTATAGTGAAAAGCTACTAGTAGTAGCTTTTAAGAAAAAGCTCTACTAGCTACAAGCTTTTAATTAGTAAATGACACAAATACCCATTCTATTTTAAAAATAAAATAAAAACCTTCTTTACAAGCTTTTAATTAATGCCTATTTTGGTCATTTTATACATTTTATTAAAAGCTCCAGCTACTCTGTCAAACACCAAAATATATTTAAAAAGCTTCCAGCTACCAGCTTCCAGCTAACAGCTTGCAGCTTCCAGCTACCAGCTTCCAGCTACCAGCCTCCAACTAGTTTTGCCAAACATACCCTAAGAGATATAACCACAGACATAATTTTTTTATTCACCTATATCTCTTAAATGTGTAGATTATAATTAGCTTAGACTGCTTTTGAAATTGGAAATGAGCAGTGGCTGATCCAGGGGGTTCCTGGACCCAGGAACCCCCTTGGTTTGTAAAAAAAATGAAAATTTTAGTGAAAAAAATGAAAATTAGTGAGAATAATGATATCTTACCAAAGGAACCCCTTGAAAATAATTTCTGAATTCACCACTTGAAATAAGGACAACTATTGCTAGTTGAAGTCCAACAAATTACCCTGTTACCCCTTTTTGAACTGATTATTGATACAATCAGTTTTTATTCTGTCACTCACATTCTATGAAACAACTCTCCTATTTCATAGAAATGTCATTTTTAGTAATTTGTTTATAAAACTAGCTCTGCTTACCTCTATTTTTAAACATATTTTCAGATCTCAGAGGTTTTTAACTATGCCCAGAAGGCCGCAATTTATCCCATAGCTCCGCTATTTAACTTGGAGGCACGAACATTAAAACCCCGTTGCATGAGGGCTTTGAAGAGGATATTTTTTCTCTGTGATCATGACAAAGATGGTGCCCTAAATGATGCAGAGTTATGTGGTCTCCAGGTCCCTATTCCCATTCCCATTCCTAGTTAATATAGAGGTCGCAAAATGAGCGGGACATTTAAGGTCACCGTTATATTTTTTAATTCTTTTTGGTGTATGCTTGTGTGTCAAATATTATTATAAAATTATTATTTCAATACAAATGGTTTTATGAATAAAATACTTCAAGAGGTTATATGCATTAAAAAATACACTTTGGGTAAAGTCGCATTTGCCTTATAGTTGTTTTTTTATGAATCTACCCATTTGACCACTAGAGATCAAATGGAAACCATGTTGAGAACTGACCGAGAAGCTGCCCAAACTGTCAAACAGTTCCAAACACAACCATAATAACCCTTACAGTTGGAAAATTGGTCAAAAATGGATCTGGGCCAAAACTATTTTTGAGTTTATATGCATTTAAATACACTTTCGGCAACGTGTGTTTTTTATTTCTTCTAAACTTACCTCTTTGACCCATAAGCACAACATAAGTTAAAATTTCATACTATAGTT
>JAUTDX010006020.1:0-18886 GCA_030844895.1 Ambrosia x helenae
AAATAATATGCCCCATAACCTTATTAAGACGATTAGCAAGAAGAGTTTAGAGAGCACCTTACTAATCATCCAATTAGAGTTATAGGCCTATAATCTTTAAGCCCAAAGGAGTTTTAATCTTGGGAATTAGAGTAATAAATGCCGACGCGCACCCCGGATTAATATAACCGGACTCATGAAAGTCCGAAACAATACGAACCTGGCGCCTTATTCGAACCACACTCAAAAACCGCAACTTTCAATTCTTGTTTGTAAACCGGACAACCAAATCATTAATGTCACACGTAGGAATAGTCTTCAACCCCGGACAATTAAGAAACGGCCGATTGCTAGCCTCCTCGAAAATGGTTGCGGAAAAATTTCATAACTTCTTTCTTGATCAACGTAGGCTTAGAAACCCACCTTCCATTAATCATCAAGCCCGGAATCCGTTTCTAACTTTTCTACCATTCACCACATTAGGGTAAAAAACTCGAATTCTCATCCCCCATCGATGCCCACTTCACCATAGATTTCTGTTTCAGATCACGATTCTTTCGAATTTGAATCTCTTCTAAACATCTAGAACACTCGGACCACACCCACAATTCCTCTTCTTCTAGCTGTTTTTGCTCCATGAGAATTTCCATGTTTTCTTTGTCTGCCCGCAATGAAGCATCATTGTCTTTCTCATTTTGGCTCCACAAACGGTACAAATTGGTGAGGCCAGCACGTAAGTTCTTTAGTTTTACCATCAAATTAAGATCACTAGGACCATTATCAGTCCACCCGAAAAAACCGACCGTATAATATCCTCGCAACCATGTTTTTCCAGCCAAGAATCAAACCAACGGAACGGCTTGGCACCAAAATTATAATCAACCACCGAAAAATGATAGGAGAGTGATCCGAGAGGTCTTTCTTCAAAACTCTAATAGAAACATTCGGCCACTGTTGAAGAAATCATCACAAACAAGAAATCGATCTATTCTGCTCATCTTGCAATGACCACGTCTAACCGTCAAACATGTAAACTTCATACCCTTCAATTGATACTCACACAAACACGCGTCTATTTTATTATCATGGTTTCATTAAAAAAAAAACATAGCAAGTTTGACTTGCACCAACATTCAATGTAGCTTCAAACTTTTGTTCAGTCTTACCCCCAAGTGGACCTTGAACCTTTGACCTTGGATGTTGGACCTTAAACCATGTTATCCGTGCAGGCTAATCTTAATCATGTAAGGTTGAAACATATAAAGATTCTTTTGACCACTTGCAACTTCTAAGAGTATTTGATCATAAATTTTTTTTAAATGATAATGAATATATATATATATATATATATTTCAACCTTGCTTTTGATTATTATTATATATAAATAATCATAGACCATTGATCAGTCAATAGAGGGTTTGCAGGGTTTTTCATTAGATAGGGTTTACATATTATCCACCCTATATATATATATATATATATATATATATATATATATATATATATATATATAGGGTCATGATCCTGTACAAAGTGTTTTTTTTGTGAGAAGGTGTTTTGGCCATTAGATCATCTTCATCAATTGTATGGATTAATTGGATGACACTTTTGTAATTATGTTAGATTTTTTCAAATAAAGTAGATGATGTAAGGGTATAAGAGTACAAACATAATTATCTTTTAAAGTCTCCTCATCAATTTCTCATTTTTTCACGTTTGTTTCTTTTTATTCTCTTTCTCTTTCCCACTGTCTCTCTCTCACACATGCATACAATCAAACGAATTCTACTTTCCATCTCGGTGTCTCTTTGTTTCAAACACACACAACATAAACATACAAATCATCAAAAAAGATGTAATCATGAGACTTTAAAATCAAAAAGAGGAAACCGAAAAAAGATGGGTTTAAGCTTCAAAGTAAAGATAAAGATTCTGATCATGATTCAGGTCATGGTGTTTAAAGATCTGGATGATTGTTGCACGTCTCACGTCAAGATGTTTTAATTATCTAACTGATTACTGCACCATTCCGATCATGATTCATGTCATGGTGTTTTACCTTTAGCAAAGTTCTGTTTTATTGTGTGTTTTATCTTCAGTGTGGTGTTATATGTGTTCTTGTCTAATATGTTGTTTATGTGTTTGATGTGTTGAATATAAAACACATATGTTTATTGTGTTAAATATAAAACACGTATGTTTGTTGTTCGTTGTTTGATGTTTTGAATATAAAACACTAAGGTTCAATACGTGAAGACTGAACTTGACCCTATATATATAATATATATATATATGTTTGTTGTTTGAATATTTGAATATAAAACACACCACAAAGAATTACGAGTATAACTTTTAAAACACATAAATGAATATAAAACACATATGTTTATTGTTTAATATTTGAATATAAAACACACCACAAAAAATTACGAGTATAACTTTTAAACTTGAATGCAAAACACACCATAAAGAATTTACAAAAAACGTGTTGAATATAAAGCACAATACTATGATATTTGAATGATCGATGTAAATGAGTGTGAATTAGAATTCGTGAATACTGATTGTATATACAAACTTCATAAAAAAACGTTTTAGTCAAACAAAAATCCCTATTATTGCTCATAATTAAATATGTAATTAATTAGATAATTATCTACTATAAATAAGATTATCAATACAAATTACATTGATGCCCTTTTTAATAAAAAAAAATATGTTGCCACATGTCACTCTATGATAGGTTCTCACACTTCTCACATAAAATGGGTTTTGTACAAGAACCTAAACCTATATATATATATACACACACACACATATATATATATATATATATATAATATATATAAAGGTCTATCAAGCTAGTGACAAAAGATACACCAAACCGTAAAAAAACACAAAATAAAATTACAGCCTATCTATGATATCAAAATGAAGCCACTTTTCCCATATCGGAACCTCCAATTTCGACCGATTGGCAACCCAAAAGTAAGCATCTTCTATTTTTATAATCTATTCTATAATAAATGATTGCGGTGGGAACATATGTCACTTGGTAAAGACCATCTTCACTCTTGAATTCCTTTCAGAAAGTTTATGTTACATATAACCCATTTAACCGAATATTAATTATTTTATAATCTTTATCTTTATTTATTACTTTATATATAATAAATAAAAGTAAAGATCAAATATAAATGAGTTTAACCTACTAAACAATTGTTAACCTAACAAATGTTATATTTGTGATGATGTATCAAAGTTATACTTTAATAAAAACATTTTCCTATTTAATCGTACTACAGAGCTTTCCATAATTAGTTATCATACATTTAGTGTTCCACCTCTTGTATCAACAAATGTTTGCTAACAGTTGTTTCTTTGAGACTATTTAAGAGTGTGTAACAGATGTTATCTACTTAACAAAACATCAATGTTAAAAGCATCTCAACTCTAATTAATTTGATAATATTGACTTTGTTTGACTATTTGGAAACAAAAACACTAACGATATGTTTGGTATGGGGTAATGGAATGGACGAGGGAATGGAATGGAGAAGGTAATGGAATGGACAAGGGAATGAAATGGATGATTACCATTCCATGGTCTTGTTTGGTTACACGTAAGAATGGAATGAATCATTACTTTGTATTGTTTGGTATGAAGGAAAAAGACAAAGGAATAAAATGAACGGTGGTGAGTGGTGGTGATGGCTGTTGGCAGCGGGTGCCAGCGACGGTGGTTGGTGGTGGTGATCAGTGGCGGCGGGTCGCGACAAGGAGTGACGGCGACAGTGAGTGGTGGCGGCGACGGTTGGTGGTGGTGACGGTGGTTGTCAGTGGGTGGCGATGGTCGGCGACGGACAGTGTCGGTGGTGGCGGTCGGTGCTTGTGGCAGATGGTGGAGGTGGAGGTGGTGGCGGTGGGTGGCGGTGGTCGACGGTGGTGGTGGTCGGTGATGGCGGTAGTCGGTGTGGTCGGTGACGGAGAGTGGCGGCGATGGTCGGTGGGTGGCGACGGTTGGTGGTGGGTGGCGATGGCGGTGGTCGGTGGTGGTGGTGATGGGCGCTAGTGGTGGTGGTCAGTAGTGATGAAGGGTGACAAAGGGAATGGAATGGAAAAAAAAGTGGGGGTGGATGGAATGAATATGGGGTTTTTAGAGGGAATGGAATGGAGGAGGTAATGGATGATTCCATTACCTTGACCAACCAAACACCTTTTTTTTCATTCCATCGTAATGCTCCATTCCATTCCGCCTCTCATTCCTGCGTACCAAACGCTACCTAAACGTTTTATACGCCAACTAATGATAATATTCATAATAAGCAAAATAATACCAAAGACATACATATATAATCATAAACCTGATATATTTGAGAAGATAAGAGAAAGCTAATTCAACATTTCAAATACTACCAATCAAGTCCAAAAGTCATGACTTGGAATTAAGTACCATCTTGCATGATGTTAATTATGTTCTCTTAAAACTGACATACAGATGTTTCAAGTTCAAACATTCAAAAAAGTAAGTGTTTTCTACTAAACTTTCATAAAACATGTTACTTCACAACCACCTAACTTTTGTTCTTAGATAATCTATTCCAGGTTCTCTTGCAGGTAGAGGATAGCTCACCAACATTTAAGATATCAGCATTTTCAACACTTCTTTTTCTATTGGGGCTTGTACCAGAATCCTTTAAAGCTCCAACGACGGAAGAGTCGGCGGTAATAGACACAACATCCTTGAAACAAATCACAAAAAACTAATGAATTGTTAAAATCAAGAAAACGAACTATGTCAACAGCTTAAAGCACTTGCAAAAATACATACTCACCTTTGACGGCAACCCCCCTCAAAGATTCGGAAAGGTTAACACACTTGAATTCAGCATCTCCCTGACTGACCTAAGAAGTGCTCATACACAAAAAAAATATAACAGTCAACTTCACAATCTTTGGAAGAACAACTCAAAAATAAATGCATATTACAAATGAAATTAATTAAATACATCTCCAACATTATCATCTCCATTATCATTGGTCGCAACCAACTCAGCAATTATGGCGGGATCATCACACATTTTCTAGACAGTGTACACATGGCAGTCATTTTTGAGATTGTATTCAGAAACATCAATCTTGAAAGCCAGCGCCTTATCAACCAACCGAAGTAATTCGTGAGGCAAACCTTCACTATCATCCAGCTTCAACTGTCTTTCTCTTATATCACTTGCAGATAAACCAAAGATACTCGACACATCTCTATCAAACAACACAAACGGTACACTACCACTCTCATCCTGAACCATCACTTGTACCTTGAACCTAAAATAGATAACTTACAATAAGTTGAATGAAATCATATGAAACTTGAACAAAGTGTAAATAAACATTTTTCCTTACTTTGGTGTGATGGATGTACATTCACACTCGCATTTAGGACAAACCAAAGCAATAACTTGCAAATTCAGAATTTCTTTAGAAAGTTTTTCAGCATGTTGTAAATACTCTGATTTAGTTAGCACCTTTCTGAAATATTTCCGACACGCAACATAAAACTAACCAAAGCCTTCTTGCACAATTTTTATAGTTGCAACCACGACACAAGACATTGCCTGCAATACAACAATATATTCAACATTGTTTTCATTTAGATATAAAAAACAAAATAGATGTAACAAACTCAACGAAGAAAATATGAAAGCTATGTAAAAAAATATTGAAACCCTGTCTATCTTGCTAAGCTCGTCAGCGTGATTTTTTTGCGCTCCAATAATGAATTCTTGATGCAATGGGTAAACAGACAGGGAGAAAGTAGTGTTTGAAAAGTATAACCAAATTCTTGTGGTTGTTTCAATAGAAGACTAAAAAAAGGTACAAAGAATTAGTATCCAAAATTACCTACAACTCTCAAAAAAAATGTCAAATATAAATATAAATGCAGCCGTTCTTATAACATTTTACATCCTCCTTAGCTGGTTAACTTTATCAATTTCTTCATTGAGAATGAACCGAGTTCCATACTTGTCACTTTGTACTATCAATTGTTCTAAATATAACAATATACATACATTTAGTGACTTCATTTAAGATTAACTGTTACTTTATAAAACCATAAATCTAACAGAAATTACCTTTCCAGTCCTTAACCTTCCCATGTTGTATAATAGCCATCACATGCTCATTAGCCGTGTTATTAGAAATGAAGTTCTTAAACTGTAGTGCATAATCGTTCCACATGGTACATCGTAAAATGGTACCTCTAAATGCAAACAATAAATTTTATGCAACATTTATTACATCACTAAATTAGGTAGACCTCCAAAATAATACAGTCACTTGAGGAGTATATTCGTGATTTCATTTATTACACCACTTCATTAATTCTTGCCATTTATTATACAAATGATTGTAGTGTATTAACTTTTGAAAACATAAGAATAAACCAAATCTATATAACAATATAAAGCAATGTTTACTCCAAATCTTGAAGATTAAAGTTCATTCGTTTGGTTTCTTTGGAGGTTGTCCAAACACATCCAAACCCCCACACCAAATCACACTACCAACAACATCTATAATAAAAATAAAAAATACAACTCTATCAAACATCTATACAAATAAAGCACAAAAAAACAAAGTAAACTGTTTATTGAAGTTTATTGTAACATAATGAATAATAGACAAACTAACAGTCAATAGTTCATTTGCTTCTCCTTTTAGAATATCTTTAAAAGGAATGAACCTGAAACCATACTCAACACCTTCCCACCCATCAATATGGCTGACAGTAGTACAACGATTAAAATTGATTTTAAAATCATGTGCAACAACACTGTAGGGGTCCTTGTTTTCACCAACCCCGAATTTAGACAGAACAACAACATCATCCTCGTGAAGTTGACTGTCAAAAACTTGTACCAAATAACCCTTAATGCAGGCCTGAATCTTATCACCCTGAAAATAACCATAAACAAAACATCAAGATGAATCACAGCAACTTTCATAACATATACATATAACCATATGATGAAGATAAGAGAACATCATTAACCTCAAACAAAATATATAAACATAAAAAATCACAGTTATGACATCACATTCTCATCGACCAATATCAGCTCCATTTTAAAATTTTGATTCCATTTTCGTATGACTCGTCCCTTCATATACCACAAATCTTTGGCTGGGTTGAGATCACAAATATAACTAAGATTATTGTTCTCAGCGTCCATTGACATGCCTTTAAAGAATTTATCTAGATGAGAGGATAGTTAGAAGAAACTCTGTAGCAGTTTAAAAAGTGATTTTATAAATGGTTGTATTAGTTATGTACTTACGTGGTTATACTTATAAAGGAAGCTTAGTTATTATGATTACACGTGCAGCATACTTAATGAAACACACTTCCATATGTTAACTTAAAACTTTCCCACTTAAAAGTTCAAAACTTAGGCGACTTAACAACTACCAACAGATGTGTATAACATCTTCTTGTTAAGAGGGAAGCTCAATTATTGGTCTGAACATCTGTTCGCTAATCGAGATCAACAAAACAGATGTGCTGGCCTCAGCAGTGTTACATTAATGAATGGCCCACATATTTTTCTGAATATTTTAAACAGATTAATGACATCATTATTCACATCATACATTCATTATTGGCTCACTTCTATGATTGACACGTCAGCTTTCTTATGTCACTCACGACTCTCCTGTTATAGTATGTATAGATACTACAACTATAGTTGGGCATATATTAGGCCCAACTGAAAACCAAATCCTCATTGAAGAAACATTCAGCCATCTATCCAATATTCCAATCCATATTTTATGTTAGAGCCTTAAGGGTTAAAAAACGGGTTTATTACAATACTCGGGAAAAAAACCCGCCACGTATCAAAAATTGGTTTCTACGTTGTTTATCGGTTCCATACCCTATGATTTAAAACGCTTCCAATGTGACACCCGGCAAACTCAGGTTAGTAACGTTGACTAAACTAGTAAGTCTACCTTAGCGAGTCATGCATATTACGTCCTTAACGGGGTCAGTCGAGTCGGTATGATGATTCTGGGAATCATCGGGAGTCGTTATGATGATCCGCGGGGTCATCGGGAGTCGGTCCATAACTATGGGTACAAGGATCGGCGATTCGTGGAATCGCCGGGTCTAACGCACACACGAGTCTCGAGTCCCGGGAATTGGTGAACGGATGTAAACGTGTTGGATATCATGCATTATATGTTTGGAATCATTATGTGACTTATCGGTATGTGAATACGTGTTTAAATATGTTAAAATAGTGTTTAACGCGCCAAAAACCCATTCCAGCACCTTATAGGCGATTAGGAGCCTGGGGGACTCCTAATCGCGTGAACAGTACACGAGTACAAAGGGAATGGGGCGAGTAGGTGGCCAATCGCGTGAATAGTGGCGATTAGGGCCCTACTCGCGAGTAGGTGGCTAATCGCGTGAGCATAGAGGCGATTAGGCCCCTACTCGCCTGATCTGGGTCCCTAATCGCGTATACAGCAGGGCTCGGGTCAAAACACCTATAAATAGAACCCTTAACTCCCCAAACACCTCTAGAACAACCCTAGCTGCTCCCAAGTCGCCCACACACCTTAAAACACCTCTGGAACTCTTGTTGCTACAAAAATCACCATCCCCAAGCTTACACACCTTCCTTTAGCAAAACCCAAGGTGTGTTCTTCATCCCTAACCTTTGTAAAGTTGTTATTTTGAGTTTCCCAAAGTTCCAGACCTTGTTTTACCAAATGTGTCTTTAAAAACCTTTCAAAAGAGTCTTAAACCAAGTTTACACCTTAATGCTTGTTATATGTGAAGTTTACATGCATATGTTGGTCTTATTGGTGATTTTAACATGAATGTTTTCAAGATATGATTGTACTTCTGTTATGTAGAGGTTATTAGGAAGGTTGTCTTAGAATCTTAGCCATTATTGTGGTGTTTTGAAGAAAATGCATATTTTGACCCATTTGTATGTTCTTGAAGATTAGGATGATTATGGTATGATTGTTGATGCAATGATGTTAGGATTCATGCTAGGAAGATGTTAGATCAGAGGTTTGATGATTTTACATGTTTGTAAAGTTTGAAATCTGATTGTTTCCATTTAAGGAAAGATAAGGTTGGTAGAAGAAACCTAGTACTTTGCCATTTTAGGAAATAATTGCATAGAACATGCTAGACCAGTGATATGTTGGGGGTATTTGCTTGAAAATGGTTGGTAAATGATTTAGGTTTGATATTGGGTGTGTGTTGCATGTTTCGGATCTGATTTGGAGGGTTTAACGCGCGAAAATTCGTTACACAGCAGCAACAGGCGATTAGGCATCCTAATCGCCTGATGCCACGCGATTATGCAGACAATTGGGGCGATTAGGACCCTAATCGCCTCATATTCATGCGATTAGGCCCTAATCGCCTATAGGCTGATGCCTACTCGCGTGTAACCTTCCTAATCGCATGTACTGCTGTCGTGAACGCGTTTTGACATCCCGAACACGATTTGACACCTAGGAACATGTTAGGAACCCCGGGATACACCCAATGACTTAGTAAGACGTGTTCGGACCTGTTTATGCGTTAATTGGACATTATGCTAGATTAGGTGAATTGTTGCGCGTGTTAAGTGTTTAATTGCATATGTTGCATGATGTCTTGCATTTATCTAACACGTGGGATGTCGGGTCACCAATGGGATGTCGGGTCTTGTCTGGCACGGTCGGTTTAACAGTTAAAGGTGTTTTCAAACGTTTATGGTCACGGTCTGGACATTCGGGGACTAGTTAGCCTGCGGGTTATTAGTCCGATACTTATACGCATCTTATGATAGGTCGCCGCTATCTGGGGCTATCATAACATAATCATTTAACTATTTTCAAGTAACGCAAACCAAGGTGAGTTTCACAGCCCCACTTTTACTGTTTTGCTTTTTGGGGGAGAAACATGCTTTGTACGAACTATTTAAAGGTCATGTTATACTATGGGCACTTTATGTTACTATACGGCTTTTATGGAAAGTCCCAGGGGGAAACCATGAATGTGCTGGCATGCACAACGAGGGAAATGTGGATAGATCTATTGGGCCTCACAAACCCCACTCGACGGCGGGGCCGGGCGGGTGCATATTGTCTCTACCTATCGGGTTACCGAGGCATCGGTAGCCCAGTCAATCTGGGCTGGTATCAACTTTTGGACACGTTTAGTAATGGGTTCCCAACCGTAGTAGTAAAAACACTTAACGTCTAGCTAACGTTCTCATGACATAGTATTAACGGGAATGATCTTTGTAAAACTTGTGACAATACTTTATAAAAGAAAACCTGTGAACTCACCAGCATTATATGTTGACATTTTGGCATGTTTTCTCAGGTCGCTAAGGTAGCGGTTATCGGACTAGGCGCACGAGGTCATGCACGGCGTCTATTATTTTGAAACATATTAAACAATGTCTTTGTAAACAATGATATGTCTTTTGGTTGTAAACAAGAATGCTTCCGCTGCTGGTTTACAGCTCAAAGCATGATATTTTGGTTTTAAATATAATTATGAATGCATGTTTGTTGTATGTTTATTGTGATCGTTGACTGAGATCCTGGTGTGTCACGCGCTCGCGGTAAAACCCCGCACGTGGAATTTGAGGGTGTGACAGATTGGTATCAGAGCCAACGGTTATAGTGAACTGAGACTGCATGTAGAGTCTAGTCTATAACTGAGTCGCACACACTAGACGGTCACAATTAGTCGAGTCTTAGCAAGTGGGTAACAATATGACTTGTCGGGGTGTCGGTGTCATCATCTACTACGCTACATCATCTATTTACTCTTTATCATTCTATTTCTTGACTCATCCTTACTATAATCCGATGGCGAACGATATACTATTGAACTTTCTTGACGGCAGTGTACATTGGGGTAGCCTCGGCGTACTCTTGAGATCTGTCCAAGGGTTTGGACATCTCCCCTCTATGCCCTAATGGACACGCTCGTTCTTATGCATATTACCTTGTACTATACTTATGATAATACCATGATTGGGTGCTAGCGTTCGGTGACTTGAACTTCAAACTTAAAGCGCGCCTGGAGGACCATGTGGAACAGTTTATCATGTCGGGTGCACACGAGATCATAAACTGTGATGCATGGGATCCCTGGCGGACTTTGGGCTTGAACGGATGGACCCGAGCTGGGCTCGGTCTAATTTCTTGAAATTCCTAATGGGTTATACCACGGGCAAGCCTAAATCTTTTGTTTCATGTTGTGACAGAAGATGTCGGGAGCTCGTGGAGGTCGCAGGGGCGGCCGCGCTGGCAGTCGTGCTGGCGGCCGTGGTGGCGGCGGTGGCCGCGGGAACATTAACATGACCCAAGCTGAGCTGGATAATCTGACGCAGCAGCACGTGAATATTGCTTTGGCTGCATTCCAAGCCGCTCATAATGCTATGGGTGGTACGTCGATTCTCATCTATTCTACCTCGTTCTGGGGTACTTTACCTTTTCTTGATACTCACCTGTGTGTCTGTTCCAGGTGGTGCTGTCAATCCTCCTCCATCCCAGTGTTCCTATAAAAAGTTTATGGACTGTAAGCCCCACAACTTTAGCGGCACTGAAGGGGCAGTGGGACTGCTCCGATGGTTGGAGAAAATCGAATCTGTTTTCTCGATGTGCAACTGCCCGGAGGGCGACCGGGGTGAAATATGCTTCTGCGACCCTGGAGGGTCAAGCCTTGACTTGGTGGAACTCCACCACCCAGACTATGGGCATTGGGGAAGCCCACGCCATGCCCTGGGCAGGATTCATTCAGTTGCTGAAAAATGAGTACTGCCCGAGGGATGAGATCCAGAAGCTCGAGCATGAAGTCTGGAACCATAAGATGGTGGGTTCCGAGATTGAAGCTTATACTGCTAGGCACAATGAATTGGCGGTGTTGTGCCCTGATCTGCACACACCTGAATATCGAAGGATTGAGCATTACGTCGCTGGGTTGGTACCGGAGATTGCTGGGTTAGTGTTGCAGGTAATCTCACTGTTTATTCTGAGGTAGTTCGGTCGGCTCACAGGCTGACCAACATGAAGGTGACTGAAGGGGTCTTGCCTCCTCGAGGCGCTGCTGTGAAGACTTCTGATGGTAACAAACGGAAGTGGGAAGCTGTGGGGAAAGGCTCGAGCTCGGCTCAGCCTCAGCAGGTAAAGAAGTCTGATGTTGGGGGATCATCGTTTGAGCAGAAACCAGGGGTTATATTGGGAAGAAGCCGAAATGTGACCAGTGTGGATTTCACCACAACGGTCGTTGCGAGGACCGGAACCGTTGCCACAGGTGCCATAAGCTTGGGCACCAGGCAAAGGATTGCAGGGTTAATCTTCAGGGTAACCGGAACCCTCCTACTACACCTACTCCAGCTCCTCCTGTCGCTGCTCCCCAGGGAAATCAGGGCAAACAGGGGTGCTACAATTGTGGTGAACTTGGTCACTACAAGCGGGAATGCCCCAAGTTGAAGCAGGGTGAAGCCGGGAAGAATGGGGCGGGTAATGGAAACAATGGAGGCGGAGGCAGGAATGCTCGCGCCTTCGTGATTGGTTCGAGCGGCGCTCGACAAGACCCCGACACTGTTACTGGTACGTTTCTCCTCGATAATCGCTATGCTACGGTTTTATTCGATTCTGGCGCCGATAAGAGTTTTATATCTCTTGGGTTTAGTCAATTGCTTGATAAGGTACCTACACCTTTAGAGGCTAAGTACTTGATAGAATTGGCTGATGGTAAGAAAGTTGAGGCGACGCACGTCCTTAGGGAGTGTCGCCTTGAGTTGTCGGGTTACTCTTTCCCTATTGATCTTATGCCGGTGTCCTTGGGTAGTTTCGATGTTGTCGTGGGTATGGATTGGTTGTCCCTGTATCATGCCGAGATTGTTTGTTTTGATAAAGTCATTCGACTTCCTCTCCCTGATGGAGAAATTCTGTTGGTGCACGGTGAGAAGAGCGGGGTCCTGTTGAGTATCATTTCGTGTATGAAAGCCTATAAGTATCTTCGGAAGGGGTATTCTGCCATTCTGGCACTTATTTCGGTTTCGTCTGAAGAGGAGAAGAAGATCGAAGATATTCCTGTTGTCCGCGACTTTCCCGATGTATTTCCTGAAGACTTACTTGGTCTTCCTCCTTATCGCCAGGTCGAATTTGGTATTGAACTTGCTCCGGGTGCGGCCCCTATTGCTCGTGCCCCTTATCGTCTTGCACCTCCCGAGATGCAGGAGTGAGCTGTTAGAGAAGGGTTTCATTCGACCTAGTTCGTCCCCGTGGGGAGCCCCTATTTTGTTTGTCAAGAAGAAGGACGGAAGCCTGCGGATGTGTATCGACTACCGGGAGTTGAATAAGGTCACCATCAAGAATCGCTATCCTCTTCCTCGCATCGATGACTTATTTGACCAGCTTCAGGGTTCTAGTTTCTATTCGAAGATTGATTTGAGGTCGGGGTACCATCAGTTGAGGGTTCAAGAAGCTGACATTCCGAAGACCGCCTTTTCGAACTCGCTATGGCCATTTTGAATTCCTGGTCATGCCTTTTGGTCTCACCAACGCACCTGCCATCTTTATGGATCTGATGAACCGTGTTTGTAAACCTTATCTTGATAAGTTCGTGATTGTCTTCATTGATGATATTCTAGTCTATTCTAAGAACGAGGTGGACCACCAGGAACACCTACGTCTTGTTTTGGAACTTCTGAGGCGGGAACAGCTGTACGCCAAGTTTTCTAAGTGTAGCTTCTGGTTGCGTGAAGTTCAATTCCTTGGTCATGTTGTTAATGAGAAAGGAATTCACGTCGACCCAGCAAAGATTGAGGCCATTAAAGACTGGGAAGCACCAAAGACGCCATCTGAGGTGCGGCAATTTCTAGGCCTTGCAGGCTATTACCGTCGTTTTATTGAGGGATTTTCGAAGATCGCTCAACCCCTCACCTCGCTTACCCAGAAGGACAGGAAATTCGACTGGGTGATTCGCAGGAGTCAGCCTTCCAGATGTTAAAGGCTAAACTCTGTTCTGCTCCTATCTTGTCCTTGCCTGAGGGCACGGACGATTTTGTGGTTTATTGTGACGCTTCTATCCGGGGTCTTGGTTGTGTACTGATGCAGCGCGAGAAGGTCATCGCCTATGCTTCTCGTCAGCTCAAAGTTCATGAGAAAAACTACCCCACCCATGATCTGGAATTGGGTGCGGTGGTCTTTGCCTTAAAGATTTGGAGGCATTACTTGTACGGTACCAAATGCACTATTACACCGATCACAAGAGCCTCCAGCATATCTTTGATCAGAAGGTGTTGAATATAAGACAGCGTCGTTGGGTCGAGCTTCTTAATGACTACGAGTGCGCTATCAAATACCATCCTGGCAAGGCGAATGTGGTCGCAGACGCCTTGAGCAGGTAGGAAACGGCTAAACCTCGTCGCGTTCGAGCTCTTCAGCTCACTATCCATTCCGGCTTACCTGATCGAATCCGTTCAGCGCAGCAAGAAGCTTTGAAGGAGGAAAACCTTAAGGCTGAAACCATGCATGGTGCTGATAGCCACCTTGAACTCAGATCCGATGGGTTACACTATTTCGCTGAACGTATTTGGGTTCCTTTATTTGGGGGCTTGCGGGAGCTCGTTCTTGATGAAGCTCACAAGTCCCGGTACTCTATTCACCCTGGCTCCGATAAGATGTATCAAGACCTAAAGATACTTTATTGGTGGCCGAACATGAAGGCGGACGTGGCTTCGTACGTGAGCAAGTGCTTGACCTGTGCCAAGGTCAAGGTCGAATATCAAAAGCCATCCGGCCTTCTGCAACAGCCTGAAATCCCCGAGTGGAAGTGGGAGCGGATTACGATGGACTTTGTGACCAAACTCCCGAAATCGCCCAGTGGTTGCGACATGATCTGGGTAATTGTCGATAGGTTGACAAAGTCTGCGCACTTCCTCGCTATCAAAGAGACCGATGGTCTCGAGCGCCTGGCACGGTTATATCTCAGGAAGTGGTCTCTCGGCACGGGGTGCCTGTCTCTATTATTTCCGATCGTGATCCTCGGTTCGCCTCTAACTTCTGGAAGTCTTTGCATAAGGCTCTGGGTACTCAGTTGGACATGAGCACAGCGTATCATCCGCAAACTGACGGTCAAAGTGAGCGGACAATCCAAACGCTAGAAGACATGCTTCGGGCATGTGTGATCGATTTTGGCAAGGGGTGGGAGAGTCATTACCGTTGGTGGAATTCTCCTACAACAACAGTTACCATTCTAGCATCAAGGCAGCTCCGTTCGAGGCTCTTTACGGGCGGAAATGCCGGTCTCCTCTTTGTTGGGCCGAGGTGGGTGAGAGTCAACTCACCGGCCCGGAACTTGTGTACGAGACTTCCGAAAAGATCGTACAAATCCGTAACCGCATGGCAGCAGCTCGGGATCGTCAAAAGAGCTATGCCGATCGTCGTCGCAAGCCTTTGGAGTTTGAGGTTGGCGACAGAGTTTTATTGAAGGTATCTCCGTGGAAGGGCGTTATACGTTTTGGGAATCGGGGCAAATTGAATCCTCGGTATGTAGGACCATTCGCAATCCTGGAACGGATTGGACCGGTAGCATACAGGCTTGATCTGCCGGCTGAGCTCAGTAATGTTCATAATGTCTTCCATGTTTCTAATCTGAAGAAGTGTCTGGCGGATGAATCTTTGGTTGTTCCTCTCGAAGAGATCAAGGTGGATGATCGTCTACGTATCGTGGAGGAACCGGTTTGAAATTCTTGACTATAAAATCCGTAGCCTTCGCCGGAGTAAAATCCGCATTGTTAAAGTCCGTTGGAACTCTAATCGTGGACCGGAGTTCACGTGGGAACGGGAAGATCAAATGAAGGCTAAGTATCCCCATTTATTTCCTAAGCGCGCGTTCGAATCAAGACATGTCTCTGCTGAAGCTGAATGAATCTCGGGTCGAGATTCCTTTCAACAGGGGGATGATGTGGCAACCGGAAAATTTTTCTTCTCTTTCGTCTCTTCCTTTTTGGCCTTGGGCAATTTTCGGGACGAAAATTCTTTCAACAGGGGGATGATGTGACACCCGCAAACTCAGGTTAGTAACGTTGACTAAACTAGTAAGTCTACCTTAGCGAGTCATGCATATTACGTCCTTAACGGGGTCAGTCGAGTCGGTATGATGATTCTGGGAATCATCGGGAGTCGTTATGATGATCCCCGGGGTCATCGGGAGTCGGTCCATAACTATGGGTACAAGGATCGGCGATTCGTGGAATCGCCGGGTCTAACGCACACACGAGTCTCGAGTCCCGGGAATTGGTGAACGGATGTAAACGTGTTGGATATCATGCATTATATGTTTGGAATCATTATGTGACTTATCGGTATGTGAATACGTGTTTAAATATGTTAAAATAGTGTTTAAACGCGCCAAAAACCCATTCCAGCACCTTATAGGCGATTAGGAGCCTGGGGGGACTCCTAATCGCGTGAACAGTACACGAGTACAAAGGGAATGGGCGAGTAGGTGGCCAATCGCGTGAATAGTGGCGATTAGGGCCCCTACTCGCGAGTAGGTGGCTAATCGCGTGAGCATAGAGGCGATTAGGCCCCTACTCGCCTGATCTGGGTCCCTAATCGCGTATACAGCAGGGCTCGGGTCAAAACACCTATAAATAGAACCCTTAACTCCCCAAACACCTCTAGAACAACCCTAGCTGCTCCCAAGTCGCCCACACACCTTAAAACACCTCTGAACTCTTGTTGCTACAAAAATCACCATCCCCAAGCTTACACACCTTCCTTTAGCAAAACCCAAGGTGTGTTCTTCATCCCTAACCTTTGTAAAGTTGTTATTTTGAGTTTCCCCAAAGTTCCAGACCTTGTTTTACCAAATGTGTCTTTAAAAACCTTTCAAAAGAGTCTTAAACCAAGTTTACACCTTAATGCTTGTTATATGTGAAGTTTACATGCATATGTTGGTCTTATTGGTGATTTTAACATGAATGTTTTCAAGATATGATTGTACTTCTGTTATGTAGAGGTTATTAGGAAGGTTGTCTTAGAATCTTAGCCATTATTGTGGTGTTTTGAAGAAAATGCATATTTTGACCCATTTGTATGTTCTTGAAGATTAGGATGATTATGGTATGATTGTTGATGCAATGATGTTAGGATTCATGCTAGGAAGATGTTAGATCAGAGGTTTGATGATTTACATGTTTGTAAAGTTTGAAATCTGATTGTTTCCATTTAAGGAAAGATAAGGTTGGTAGAAGAAACCTAGTACTTTGCCATTTTAGGAAATAATTGCATAGAACATGCTAGACCAGTGATATGTTGGGGGTATTTGCTTGAAATGGGTTGGTAAATGATTTAGGTTTGATATTGGGTGTTGTTGCATGTTTCGGATCTGATTTGGAGGGTTTAAACGCGCGAAAATTCGTTACACAGCAGCAACAGGCGATTAGGCATCCTAATCGCCTGATGCCACGCGCGATTATGCAGACAATTGGGGCGATTAGGACCCTAATCGCCTCATATTTCATGCGATTAGGCCCTAATCGCCTATAGGCTGATGCCTACTCGCGTGTAACCTTCCTAATCGCATGTACTGCTGTCGTGAACGCGTTTTGACATCCCGGAACACGATTTGACACCTAGGAACATGTTAGGAACCCCGGGATACACCCAATGACTTAGTAAGACGTGTTCGGAACTGTTTATTGCGTTAATTGGACATTATGCTAGATTAGGTGAATTGTTGCGCGTGTTAAGTGTTTAATTGCATATGTTTGCATGATGTCTTGCATTTATCTAACACGTGGGATGTCGGGTCACCAATGGGATGTCGGGTCTTGTCTGGCACGGTCGGTTTAACAGTTAAAGGTGTTTTCAAACGTTTATGGTCACGGTCTGGACATTCGGGGACTAGTTAGCCTGCGGGTTATTAGTCCGATACTTATACGCATCTTATGATAGGTCGCCGCTATCTGGGGCTATCATAACATAATCATTTAACTATTTTCAAGTAACGCAAACCAAGGTGAGTTTCACAGCCCCACTTTACTGTTTTGCTTTTTGGGGGGAGAAACATGCTTTGTACGAACTATTTAAAGGTCATGTTATACTATGGGCACTTTATGTTACTATACGGCTTTTATGGAAAGTCCCAGGGGAAACCATGAATGTGCTGGCATGCACAACGAGGGAAATGTGGATAGATCTATTGGGCCTCACAAACCCCACTCGACGGCGGGGCCGGACGGGTGCATATTGTCTCTACCTATCGGGTTACCGAGGCATCGGTAGCCCAGTCAATCTGGGCTGGTATCAACTTTTGGACACGTTTAGTAATGGGTTCCCAACCGTAGTAGTAAAAACACTTAACGTCTAGCTAACGTTCTCATGACATAGTATTAACGGAATGATCTTTGTAAAACTTGTGACAATACTTTATAAAAGAAAACCTGTGAACTCACCAGCATTATATGTTGACATTTTGGCATGTTTTCTCAGGTCGCTAAGGTAGCGGTTATCGGACTAGGCGCACGAGGTCATGCACGGCGTCTATTATTTTGAAACATATTAAACAATGTCTTTGTAAACAATGATATGTCATTTTGGTTGTAAACAAGAATGCTTCCGCTGCTGGTTTACAGCTCAAAGCATGATATTTTGGTTTTAAATATAATTATGAATGCATGTTTTGTTGTATGTTTATTGTGATCGTTGACTGAGATCCTGGTGTTTCACGCGCCTCGCGGTAAAACCCCGCACGTGGAATTTGAGGGTGTGACATCCAACCTGGTTATAGCTGGCCCGATCCGATCAAAATCTGGAAATGAAACCGACCTGAAAAAATTCAAACACTTTTTTTAAACCC
>JAUTDX010006021.1:0-13746 GCA_030844895.1 Ambrosia x helenae
CCTGCAATTTCCGGCACTAACCCTGAGACATAATGTTCAATCTTACGATACTCTGGCACGTGCAGATCGGGACATAGCACTGCCAACTCATTCCTCCTCACAGTATACTTCTCGATTTCCGACCCAGTCATTTTGAGGTTCCACACCTCATGCTCCAGCTTCTGTACCTCTTCCCTCGGGCAATACTCCCGCTTCAGCAACTGTACAAAGTTCTCCCATGGCATAGCATATGCCTCCCCAATACCCATGTTCTGGGTGATACCATTCCACCAAGTCAATGCCACGTCCTGAAATAACGCAGCCGAATACTTCACCCGATCTTCTGGGAGACAGTTACACATCAGAAATACCGACTCCACTTTCTCCAACCACCTAAGCAAGCTAACCGCACCCTCAGTGCCAGAGAATTCCTGGGGCTTACAGTCCCGAACATCTTGTAGGTGCACATGGGTGGGGGTGGGTCAACAGGACCACCTGAAATGAAACGTATGAGAAACCACGAATAACGTAAACAAGGTTCACCAATGAGGCAAAGAAAACGGATAAAACAACTTACCACCACCGTTGTGCCCTAACTGAAAGGCAGCCTGGAGCAAGTTGTTCAGATCAGCCTGTGATAGGTTAATACCTCCACCACGACCACCAGCACCACCGCGACCACCACCACGTCCACCATTGCGACCACCTCCACGTCCTCCACGCACTCCAGACATGATTCTGGCAGAAAGAACGAGAAAATTTAGTTTCGCAGTTAAAGATAACCACTAATGTTCACAAGATCAAAGCCAGATCCAATCCAGGACTATCCCCTCAAACCCAGAGCTCACTAGGCTTCCATGCATTTCGTTTTATGATTTTGTGTGCACCCAAAATGATAAAACGCTCTACATGGTCCTCCCCAGTGTTCTCCTAGTTTAAAGATCAAATCACCGAACATAGACTCTTAGCTACTCACCGTAATACTACGGTGGTTTATGACAAGTGTTTCTATTGGAGTGCGAAAGGGAGATGTCCGAGCCTTGGACAATCTCAAGAGCACACGAGTTACTCCAATAGACCACACTGCCTAGAAAAACAAGTAACCCAACCTAAGATAGAACGGATGATGTAACGTAGAAAGACCAACGATTTAGAGACACCCCGACAAGACCATACGTAAACCACTATAACGTCTAGTACCATGTGATCGTCTAGTGTGTGCGACTCGGCTATAGACTAGACTCTACATGCAGTCCTAGTTCACTATAACCATTGGCTCTGATACCAATCTGTCACACCCTCAAAATCCACTTGCGGAGTTTTACCGCGAGGCGCATGACAAACCAGGATCCAAACCAACGATCACAATAAACAAGTCTAAATGAATATAAATGCAATTTCAAAACATAGTTTAAAATCCCCGTTTACAGCGGAAGCTTATTCAAAACAATTATTCAATAATAAACCAATGTTCAATGTTTGTAAATCATGCAACTCTAGCTAGACGCCGTGCAGACGCGTGCGCCCTAGTTCCATTCGTGCTACCTTAGCGACCTGAGAAAACATGTAAAAGTTTACGTCAGCACAAAAATGCTGGTGAGTTTACAGGTTTTGTATCCAAGTACCGAGTCCACCTGTCCATACTATAACAAATAGAGAACCAGTATACGCTAGCTAGCGTACGTTTTGTTACTACCACGATTGGAAAACCATTACTAACGCGAATACCAAAAGTATGCCCGATGTATGTTCCTGTTTGTTGTTGTTCCTGTTTGAGACAATATGCACCCCGCCGACCCTCCAAGTCGACGAGCGGGGTTGTCACTCCCAATAGCGCTATTCACATTTCCCCTTGTGCAAACCCGCACATTCATGGTTCCCCCCGGACTTCCAAAGATCGTGTAGTACGCAATAGAAACCCATAGTATGACAGTAGTTACCAAATAATCGTTTTAACACATGTTTTCTCCCCCGAAAATATGAAACCAGTTTAAAAGAGGGGCCGTAAACTCACCTTAAGTTCCGTTACTCCTTAACCCGAGTAAACTCAGCTGCTATGCTAGTCCCGTAAAGCGGCGACCTAACATACGACAGTTACAAGTACTTAGACTAATAACCCGCAGGCTAATTAGTCCCTAGATGTCCAGACCATAACCAAGTTCGTTTGAAAACACCGTGACTGTTTAACCGACCCAAAGTACAAGACTCGACATCCCATTGGTGACCCGAGACTCCCGTGTTATGTTTACGCTCCAAAACATACAATAACGCAAGTACACTTAACATACGTTAACGCACAACAAGTTATAGCACATAGTTCACGTATCACCGAAATACATCCAAATATATGTTACCAAGTTATTAGACATGTTACGGGGTTCCTAGCATGTTCTACATGTCAAATCGGTCCTCGGAATGCTAATTTACACTTACTGCAGCAGTACACGCCGATTAGGAAAAGTCAACTAGCATTTAGGTTGGTCAACTAGCAATTAGGAATCCTAATCGCCACTATTATAGGCGATTGGGCTATACCATATGAAATTATTAGCATTTAGGGCTAATCACATGAACTTACTAGCAATTGGGGCTAATCACATGAACTTACTAGCAATTGGGGCTAATCACCTGAAATTATAGGCGATTGGGGCTAATCACATGATATTATTGGCGATTAGCACCCCAATCGCATGAGTTATAGGCGATTAGCATTGCTACTCGCCTGTAACCATGCTGTTCCGGTTTTTTCGCGCGTTTAACACTCCAAATCAGATCCAGAACGTGTGTAACTACCCAATATCATCCCAAACACTATCCTAAACATGTTTAACCCGAAACCCTTCGTTCAACCTCGTATAATCAGTCCTGCATGCAACCAAAGCAATCCAAACACCATTCACATAGCATGCAACATCAAACAAACACATGTAATCATAACCCTATTATCCAATTACTGAGGTTTCTATCATCATACTATCAATATCAATTCTGACCTAGCATGATAACACATCAAATCATCATCAAGAATCATAAAAATCCTATCTTTCTAATCATACACACCCATAACGCATGTATATTAGTTATAATCCGATTAACAACCTTATTGACGATTTTCAGAAAGCTTTTTCGTTTATGAACAGGTCTGGACCATTAGGGATTTATTAAAAACGTTTACAAAGTGTTATGGATGAGAATCAAACCTTAGGATTATGAAAAGAATGATGATTAGACCTTGAAACCTTGTGTTTTTGATCAAAATCGCCTTCCAGAGGTTGTTTTATGTGTTGGGGCGGTTATGGGACGACTAGGGTTGATATTAGGAAGTTTAGGAGGTTAAGCATTGTATTTATAGGCGTTTCTAGTCGTCCAGCCCCGTAACTAGCGATTGTGCAGCAGTTTCATGCGATTAGGGCTGCTAATCGCATGAATGTGCATGTGAGTGGCCTAATCGCCCTTAACATCACACGATTGGGCTCCTACTCGCCCCTATTGATGCCTACTCGCCTCCCTTATAGGCGATTAGGCCTCCCTAATCGCCTATAGGGGCTGGTTTGGTGCGTTTTGCGCGTTAAACCCCGTTTTAACATATGTTAACACATATTAATATACCGACAAGTCATATAATGATTGTAAACACATAACACAAGTAAATACACATATTTACACTCGTTCACCAATTCCCGGACTCGAGACTCGTACGTTCCGTATGCCTGACGATCCTACAAATCGTCACCGTTTTTACACTTGGTTAAGGACTGACATCTAACGAACCTCTAGACCAACATCCATGATCTTCTAGACTAACCAATAGTTCCCGAACCATAACCCGACTTAACTAACCCAGTTAAGTACAATATACGCGTGACTCGCTAAGGTAGACTTTCATCTAGACAACGTTGTTAACCAGAATTTGCCGGTTGTCACAATACATGATGTCCGAATTACTGTCCGTGTCCATGAATGCTCTGGTGGTTCTGTAGTGGTCAAAGACGGCTGTGACAATGATTGCCCTTGTGGCCGATGGGCCGCCTTTTACTACGGGGAAACACACCTGCTGTTCCCTCCATTCTGCTGTTGATTCTGTTTTTCTCTTTGGGTCCAGTGCCCGCTGCTATGTATCATCATGCTTACATTCTTTATCTTTTTTGGCGGTGGACCCCCGCTTGCTTGCGTTCGACGTTTTGTAGCAGGTGGCCGAGCTTGCCGGACTTCAGTGCGTCTTCAATGGCTTGTCTTAGCTGATAACATTTATCGGTGTCATGGCCGATATCTTGATGGTAGGCGCAAAACTTGTTGTGGTACAACCCTTCGCGCCGTTTGATGACCTTAGGTTCTGGAAGTCAACGTTTTCCGTTGCTAGAACTTGCGCTGGTGTTTTGGTTAAAGGGGTCCAATTGTTGTGACTCCTTCTGTTGGGCTTGTGCACGAGTGAGGTGCTGCGCTGATAATCTTGGTGCGGAGGGCTTTAGGGCTGTCTGGTCGGCTCCTTGAAGCCTCGTCCAGACATTGCCCTTCGCCTTCCTGTCATGCCTATTGTTTCGGTTGCGCACATGCTTGCGCCTGTGTATCTGTGTATTGTGGTGCTTGAATTCTGCTCCAGACGGATAGCTCTCTTTCGGTCTTCGCATAATTTTTCGCTCCACGCATGATCTCTTCCCATGTGTTTGGCATGCCTGTGCATCCGGCCAGTGTGCGGATCAGCGAGTCGCATCTTACGCCTTGCGTAAATGCTGCTTTCATAAGCTCAAATCCGATTGGACCAATTTGTAAAGCTTTGCGATTGAACCTGGTGATGTAATCCTCGATGGACTCGTTATCGCGCCTTTTAACTTGCAAAATGTCAGTGGAATCACGCTCGATTCTTTTGTTTTGACTGAAGTGATCTGAGAACTTGTCAGTTAGCTCTTTCAGATTGTCTATCTTTCCGTTTGGCAGGCTGTCAAACCATACTCGCTGCTGCGCCCGTAAGCGTCTGCGCGAACATTTGACACCATGCTGGCAGGGTCCACCGCGCGCATTTTCCTGCGACCTCGAAACTTCGTAGATGGTCATCAGGGTCGCCCGTGCCGTCGAACTTTCCCAAGGTGCTTGGCATTTTTGTCCCGGCGGGTAGCGTGGCGAGTGCGATGCGCGGTGTAAACTTTGATTTATCGCTGAACGAGGGAGGGTAGTATGGTTTTGTGAGGTCGTCTTCTCCGGACAACAAGTGTGCTCGATCAACGTGTTGGTCAAGTATTGGCTTGTGTCACGTTGAAAACGACTCTGTGACTCGTCGGAGTCTTCCCCCATGTTGGGTCAGTGTCATGATTGCTTCCGCCGGCGTGTCCTGCAGCTCTGGATGGCCCTTCTGAGATAGTGGCAGGCCTTCCTTCGCTGAAGGACAGGGCGCGAGATGCTTCTCTCAGGTGTTGTTCTTTAAGTTTGTTCATAAATGCTTGCTTCAGAGCTTCTTTCTGCTGCGCATACCACACCTCCGGGCTAACCATCGGCGCAGTGTGACCAGCAGGTGAAGTTTGAAGGTTATCAGTGGCAAAATGGAATGACGGGGTCTGCCTCGTCCCGGAGGATGGGGTGCGGCCCACATCTGTGCCATGAAACTGCTCCTCCATGTGGCTGTCGGGCTGGCTGGTGATTGCCGGAGCAACACCAGTGCCAGACGTGCCTGTTGGAGAGTTTGTTGTTATTGGTAAAGAACTCATCACTGGTTTTTTGAGAGATAGAAGTTTTTAGGTTGCTGTTCTTGATAACTCAATAGACGGATGGCGCCAATGAAGAAACACCAATATAATAAATAAGTATAACAACGATAATGTATTAATAATGCAAAGGACGAGCTTTATATATTTATCAGGACAAGATACAAGACACTGTTATATGATTATTACAGAGTTTTCGACTATAATCTATCTCTCACAGCTTGCTATGTGAATTCTTTGTAATGGTATTCGATCCCCTCTTCTGATGATGAAGGGGGGTATTTATAGCTTCTCAGGTGGCCTATGATTGGCTGTGAGGAGAATGGCAGCTGTCTTGTACGATTGTGGTCGTTGTCATTTCCTGCGTTGTCCTCCTTTGATTGGTCCACGTGTCCTGACATCGTCCTTTTTGTCCTTTCCGTACCTCGTACTGGCAGGTGATCATGGAGCAGGGTATTTGGCCTCTGATTGGCTGTTGGCTCTGCTCCTGTCGGGTGACACCTGTCCTTTTGTAGTCGTACGCGCTGTCTTCTAGAATGCCATGTCACACTGCTGCGTTGACGTGTATGCGGCTTCTTTCCTGCGCATGCGCGGGTACATATCTCTTCAGTATCCGATGGTAAATCGACAATCATCATGGATCCAACTGAGTAAGCATCGACATACTCATGGATACTAAGGTAAGCCGAACTATGAATGGTGAGACCATGATAGGTAGTCTCCTTAAGGTATTGAAGAATATGTTTGACAACTACACATGTTTTGAATGGAGTCGCCCTTGCCCTTCCCATGTTTTGAACCTAAGATCTCAAACAATAGAATTGCACCACAAACCACTCTACCACTAAACCATGTTGTTATTTATCATGAAATCATATATTTAAAACTAGCTGATTACCCGGAGGGTCCCGGGTTGAAAAATCTAATTTTACGTGATAACCTATTGCAAATGGCTCAAGTTAAGTAACCACAAAATCTCTCAATCATTGCATGTTCATAGTATTCTAATCAGTAATAACTAATATTCCCTAATCTAAAACCTAATCAGTAATCATCTAAAAAGCATCTATGTAAGCTGCAACTATTCAAAAACTCATCACATCTCTCTAATTTTTCACATATTATGGCTCTTATAATTCCTAACCTAATCAACTAAACAAACACTTAAGTTGGAAGTTGTAACTATTGCATCTCATTATGCCACGTGGCATAATCAAGAGATGGTTGAGGCCACCATTGAACGCCACGTTAGCAACTATCAATTCTTCCCGGGAGCATCCCGGGGTTGAAAAATATAACCATTCTAATAATACTAATACTAATAGTAATAATTATTATTATTGTAATTAAATAAATAAAAAAATAACTTTGCTATAAGGTGACACCATGTGTTGCAGTGTTGCGCGATTCTTTCTCTTTAGCTTCTCTTGATGAAGTATACATAGTAAAAATTCCAATGATAACATGGCGATTGGGCTGATTTTCAACATCGTAGATAAGAACCTGTTTAAAAAAAAAAAACATGATTAATGAATAACATGAACACTTTGTGTGTTTTTTTCCTATATGAACAAAACCACACAAAAAATAGTCTATTTTTTCTCCGTTTTTTATATAGCACTATGGTACTCGTTAAAAAGATAATAAAACACTCGTTAATTGGTGTAATTTTTTTCTTTAAAAAAATCTCGTATATAAAAGATATAAACATTTAAAAATTATGGGAGGAAACATGAGAGAGAAAATTTTAAATTTATTTTTAAATTCTTTTTCCTAAAATAACTCAATTTAATTTTAGCAATTGAGAATTGAGAGATAGACGGCGAGATAAATTTAGGGTTTTATGTTTATTTTTTTTTAACTAAAAAGGAAATAATTCAAAAACATTAAAATCTGTCAATTATGATGCCACGTGGCAGCTTTATGGAGAGGTTGAAGGCACCATTGCACGCCACGTCAGCAATGTTCAATTCTTTTATATATATTAATAGAAGTGTTTGGACCTTTAAAAAAAAACTTGTCCTTTCCATGTTTTGAACATGAGACTTAAGCAATACAAATGCACCACAAACCACTCCACCACCAAACCATGTTTTGATTTATTATGAAATCATATATATTTATTAATAAATAAGTGTTTGAAAAAAGAGTCAATGGTGCATTAATGGTGGTTACTATTCAATTTCATGAACTATTAAGTTATTTATATAATATGATTTTGGTGGATACGAGCTTTCAGAGTAGATTCCCATCCTCATTCACATGCTACATTAAACTAGTCGGTTTACCCCGCGTTGCATTAAATAATACTTCTTAATGCCTCCTCTTAACTTTGGACAATTTGGTGGATACGAGCTTTCAGAGTAGATTCCCATCTTAACTTTGGACAATTGAACATATTTGCCCATATTTCCTCCTTTATAATAACGTATATAGATATCATTAGATTTTCTTTCTCTTGTTCAATTAAATAATACCTCTTTATATATTTATCATAATTTTTTCTATCTCCATCACTTAGAACCAAATGCAGAAAATTTATGTTCCCCTAAATATCCCAAAATTTCCCCATAATCCCCCATATTCTCTTGGAACCTCATCCAAAAATATGAGATATTCAGTCACAAGTATATAGGTAATCTAATGGGAATGATATAAGATCATGGAAGGCACAAATTTATCTCGCTTACCTTTTGATTAAGAATCGCTCTGCATTAAAATTCTTGACTTGGAGCGAGTGATGCAAATTTATTTCTAATGTATGCTCGTGTATTTATCAAGTCTAGGTCATTGCTAATAGGTAGTTTTTTTTAAGAAATTTGCCGTTTGAATTTTTTTTCCCTTTTTTTATAAACGGACTTGGAACTTGGAATTCCTTAAATTTGGTCAATCTATTGACCAACATACCGAAAGTTTTTTGAGGTAGACAAATCTTCTAATATGAAGTGACAAAATTTGGTTTACGATGTAGCATAAAAATTAATGTACTATAATATGAAAAACAACAATTTAAATCATGTGAATAAAAATGAAAATGTATTTTAAAGAGAGAATGTACATTTGGATGAGGAGCAGAGGCAGAAACAACTATTGGGGGACGCTATTGAGGCGGTGGTCTTAAAGGTGTAGCCTTTTTAAAAATGATTGGTTTTGACTTATTCTGCTCTGATGAAAACAGAACTTCCATTTTTAGTTTCATTTAGTGTCTTGTGCATCACACGGGTTATAATATTTTTCTTTTTGGCTTTTTATTTATTATTAGGTTATAAAATTGAATATTAGGTTGAATCAATAAAATATTAAATGATTTTTAATAAACGTAAATTAGTGTAAAATATTCATTAGAAACTTGTGTATCACATGGGTTATAATGTTTTTCTTTTTGTTTATTATTAGGTTAGAAAATTGAATATTAGGTTTGATTAATAAAATATTAAATGATTTTTAATAAGCGTGAATATAAAAAGAATTAGTTAAAAAAATAAATATTAATTAAATAAATAAGAGATAAACGTGAAAGTATGATTTAATAATATAATTTCATATGAGAGAGAATTGAGATAATCATAAGATTTTTATTTGTTATACAATAAAGCAATAAGAAATATAAAGATAAAGATTATATATTATAAATATTAGGTTAATTGGGCTATTTATAACCTAATTTTTTTTATGGGATTTCAAAGGTGTTTGGGTGACATGTGTCCCTACCCTATTGCTTTGTTATATAGATTATATCTTGGGAGCTTCTCGACAAATCTATTATAAAGTAATAAAATATGTGTTACGATGTAGCATAGAATTTAATGTACTATAATATGATAAAAACAACAATTTTAATCACATGAATAAGAATACAAATATATATATATATATATTATATATATTAAAGGGAGAATGTATGTTTGGATGATCAACAGAGCCAGAAGCAACCATTGCAGAGCGCAAATGAGACGGTGGTTTTTAAGGTGTAGCATTTTTAGAAACGACTGATTTTAACATACTCTGCCCTAGATGAAAAGAAAACTCACATTTACAATTTCATTTGTAAAGAATTTAGGGCTGGCAAATCGTGTCCCTAACAGGTTAACAGGTCTCTGACGCGCGCGAACAAATCAAGTTCCAAACATGAACACGACTCGTTTAACTCATTTATATCTCATGTTTATAACACAGTTTTATATTTTATGTACCAAAAAGGGAAATGAAAGATTTTTGCCTCTTAATTCTAAGTATTAAAAAAAGTCAAAAAAATCAAATAGTGTACTTTTCAGTCAAACAGGTCTTATCGTGTCTTAACAGGTTACCCATTGCCAGCCCTAAAAGAATTAATTAAAAGTTATGTATCACATGAGTTATAACAATTTTTTGTTGTTTATTATTATGTTAAAAAATTTAATATTACCTGAGGTAGGATTAATAAAATATTAAATGGTTATTATGTTAGAAAAGTTGTGTATCATGTCATGTGTCACTCAAGAGATGTGAGGGTCTAATCTAATGCTATATGTCACACCATACTTTCGTTTATTACAATATAAATATAAATTTTTGACTGTTTGAGGAGTTTGAACTGGATATGTTTCGACTACTTAAATGATTTCAATGTGAAATATCATAAAAATTACTATACATTTTGTTTTTATTACAAAAGTCACTCAACATTTTTTTATACACAGAAAACACTATATTTTCTGTTATTTATCACAAAAGTCATTCAAAAATTGTTTTTTTTTTCTTATTTTAGATAACCTAGAACCATAACACCCGATTACGTTGTTTACGCGTTCTTTATTTCATACGTGGCATGTATGTTTTATGTCCCTGCAAAATAATGCAAAATGGTGAAGTTGTTGAACAAGAAATCTAAACTTCAAGCATCTTACATCAATTAGAAAGCAATTTATAGTGTGTTATTACTTTCTTTCTTTCTTTTTGTTAAGAATTGTATGACTAATTAAATTAGTAAAATTAATATTATTTTAATTGCAACAAGAGGTTTTTTTTTTGTCATATAATGTGAAAAATAATTGTTGAGTGATTTTATGAGAAAAAAAAAGTATAATGGTTTTTATATGAAAAAAATGTTGAGTAACTTTTTAAGAAAAAACAAAAAGTTAAGAGTTTTTACGTGTAAAAAGTTATTAAGTGAATTTTATAAAAAAAACATAAAGTTTGGTGTTTTTTGTATGACATCCGCTTTTATTTATTTATTTATTATGTTCAATGGGTTGGGTTATTCTACAAAGGCTACAAAAAATGAGAAGGGTGAGAAGCCACTAGAAAATGACATGTGTCCAAAGGATTAACAAGTGGGAGGGGTAATTTTGTCAAAAACATATACACATGCAAGTCACATGCCATTTCCACCTTCATTTTTAAATGCCCGTAACTTTTTTATACGTCATCCGTTTTTAAAAAAATTTATACCATAAAATTGAGCGTCTTTTTATCTTTAATATGAGTACCATATTGCTATACTTTTGAAAAAAAATTTCAAAACCCACTTACGTAAGACACAATGGAATGTAAAACACAATGAACACCAATTAAATATAGGGTATAAAACACAATCAAGAGTCTAGTAAAACACAATGGACGACATACTAAGATACAATGAATATAAGACTAAAACACAATGAATACTTTTGAAAAAAAAAGTTGAAAACCAGTTGCATAAGACACAATGGATGACATACGAAAGACACAATGAACAAAAGACTAAAATACAATGAATACTTTTGAAAAAAAAAGTTAAAAACCCAATTGTGTAAAACCCAATGGACGACATAATAAAGACACAATGAACAGAAGATTAAAACACAATGAATACTTTTGTAAAAAAAGTTGAAAACCCAGTTGCGTAAGACACAATGGAGATAATGTAAAACACAATGAGTACCAATTAAATATGCAATGAACAATAGGGTATAAAACACAATGAACAGTCTAATAAAACACAATGGACGACATTCTAAAGACACACAATGAACAGAAGACTAAAACACAATGAATAATAGACTTAAACACAATGAACAACATAATAAACACAATGTACATCTAAATACAAAACTCATTTGCGTAAAACACAATTAAAATCATACTAAAAACACAATGGACAAAGTTAAATCATGTGTAGACTAAAAAAACATAAATAACATATTTATAAAGCACACATGCATACTATAACACAATGAACGTGCAAAAGACACAACGGAGAAAAAAAACCCATTTAGCACGAATTTTTTTTTTCATTTTTAATATAGCAATGTGGTACTCATATTAAAGATAAAAAAACGCTCGTTAATATGGTGAAATTTTTTTGAAAAAAAAATGTCGTATGAAAAAGTTATAGACGTTTTAAAATGATGGGGGGAATTGACATGTGCATTGCATGTGGAGAGAGAAAGTCAACAAATGTTGTTTTCCTTTTATGCCCTTTCTCTAATTTATTATTTATTTTTTTCAAACAAACTAATCTCAACCCTTCAAATATATTGATCAATGGATCACAATCCTTCTCACCCTTCCTAGAAAATGTATCTTGTGTATTTGATCCTAACCCTATGTTCAATGGTGAAAAACAAACAACTAGCTTGATATTTTCATAAAGATAGGTTAAAATTACGAAAATACCATATATTAATATATAAATAATCAATAAAAACCCAAGAAGAAGAAAAATGAGACAACTAAAAAAAGACAACGACTCGGTAAGTAGCCTAATAACGTCTAAACAAAAACTAGATATGAACATTTAACATGACCTAACTTCAATGTGGGTATATATATACCCTATCTAAATTAACAAACTCATAAACTTCTTTCATAAAATACACGTGTCAGTGTGTCACACTTTCAATACCCAGTATGCTTTACATACAAAATCACTTCCTATAATACCAAACCTATACAATGTATGTATGTATCTTACTGATTAAAATTAGATTTATGGATGGAAATTCTTTATTTATTTAGCTACAAGAAATAAGACCCGCACACTTTGCGGCGTGCTAAACTTTGAGTCATTAGCACAAACATAGTAAACAAATGAAAAAGAAAATAAAATACAAATTGTGCATGTCAAACCGTGAAAAAATTAACGTATTTAGAGTTTATATAAAAAAAAACAAAACTTCTACGTAAACCATTGCGTCACATCGAAAACATTGATAATATTTGAAGCCTAATATAAAAGAAGAAACCATCATAAACTAAAGCTGTTAAAAAAGAAAATAAATAAATATTATTTAAAAATTAAATGTGAACAAAAATCCAAAAATAAAAAGCAAGGTGCAAGTACTATTTTGTATGGTCATATGTTATGGGGGCGTTAAAGTTACCAGATCATCTTTATGAAAGGTGCGAACACTGCCACAGGTGGACATTGTAGCGAGCATGAGCGTGACTTTGTGTGCATGGCGAGCCTGAGCAAGCTCTCCTGAATTATATTTTAGATTTTAATACATGGACCAAAGTGGCGATTTCAATTATATTTGACGAGTATTAACAAGAGACAAGTGTCATATTTTTAAATGGTGGTTTAAGAGATTTTGAGAAATTCAACCAAATGACACTAAATACTAACGATGGATCAAGATCCATCATCAAAATAGACGGAAACTTTTTATCCAATGAGAATAGTCCGTCCCAAGGTAGCTTCGAGTATCAGCAAGATACAAGTATCTCATTTTTACCTTTTTTTTAAATTAATGTACATTTTGATTTTTAAATACATATTAAAGTAATAATAAACATAAATTAAAAAATAATGGTTACGCATTGATTGATAAAGCTCATCGGAGCCCTCCACGACATTTCTTTGGTGGTGTAAAGGGTAAAAAAAAAAGTGTGATATGTGGGGTCACATGACTACACTTTTTTTTTCAATTAACGAAGCCCCTTCATAACATCTAGTCTAAGGGGATCAAACTTGAAAGACCACACATGTTGAATATTTGGGGAAAAATAAAAAATGCAGCATAAACTCGGATGAGGAGGGGTTATTAAGAGTCGAACCCGCAGTTAACCACAGCCGGCCACCAACCCTTTTCTTTATTGACGTTGTTGC